>JXSR01S000099.1:92576-107344 GCA_000969725.1 Ophiothrix spiculata
CCCCCGCCCCCTCACAAAGGGGTGCGAAAAGCCCGGGGTTGACTACTCTCGTTAGTTCTTATTATATACTCTAAGAAGTTTCCCGTAAATGTTACTGTAAAATCACTGGCAATTCGGTTGCCAACACTTTACCGAAAAAATTTACACAACTTTGCCGTAAATTATTATACGGTATTTTTACATGTGGCTGTATATTTTACCGTTAAATCATATTTTATGGACCTTTCCTACCTGTTTCAAAGCATAGGTTGATTTTGAAACCAGTTTTCAACTTAAAATCGGATGATTTTTAGTATCAAATAAGCATCCCTAGCCATTCTCAAGAACAAGGCATGTTTGAAGATTGCCACACTAATGGAAAATGTGCAGCCTTTGCACAATAACTACTGATATATTTTATATAGTATATATTTTCTGTGGTGTCAAATTGTCTTTTTTGCTATTATTTTACGGAACTTCCCCGTTTTTTCCACATATTTACGCTAAAATCCCGTAAAAAGACGACGTCATTGCATTAAATAACTGATTTATGCCGTTAAATTTACATAACCCGCGGGCACCCGGGTTAGGGGGAACCCTGAGTTGACCACACGAAAATGGACGTGCATGTAATTTAGAAAGTTTAACATTTTGTTTGTAATATGGAAAAGAACACATTTGAAAAATATTAATACTCGCAGTGTATTCAGTATATTTACAAATAATTTCATAAAGTGGTATGGTAGGAAATTCTATCTTCAGGATTTCTTTGTTAAGATTTACATTTTCCTGAGCAAATGAATTACTCGTACCCTTTAAACAACAACAACAACAACAGCAACAACAACAACAACATTACTGTACATGTATGTATATCCAGAGAGGTGCTAACGTCTCTGTTGCAACACTGGTTAGTTTCGAGAACACCATCTAACAAATTGTGAACCATTTCAATTTGGTAACGCTCATCGATGCCGTAAGGGTCACATCGTTCGAAGGTGAAGCCTCAATGACTTTTCAAGATTTTTGAGTTTAAACAAATCTTGCTTCAATTAAGTAAACGAAAAAGTGAAAAAATTGCCTTGAATTTTGTTTAGGCAAAAAAAAAAAAAAGAATCTCGCCTCAACCGTAACTTCCATCTCCCCTTGAAGTCTAATGGTGCGTCCCTTATAGGCCCAAAATCCTTGACAATCGGTATTAAACACGTTCTCTAACATATTATACATATATTATAATAGAGAGATAGGGGGCCGCGCCCATCATCTTCTTTTCCACATGCATTGTTTGAACCATGGAACCTGTCTTCCAAGACTGATTTATTTGGCATAAACCTAATCATAATCATAATTATAGGCCTACCATAATTGTGCATAATTATAATACATGTCAACTGGTCAAGACTGATTTATTGGGCATAAACCTAACCATGACTATAATAACCATCTTAATGGAAAATAAGCCTCCAACATGAAACAACGGCCTTAAAGCTCAATTCATACTCGGCCTCCAAACAAAATTTTTCCTACAAAACATTTGGTCGTGACGTCACCAAATATTTGCCACCGAACTTTAAATATGAACGGGTAGCAAACATTTGGTCCAATGTATGTGGCAATTAAATAACGTGTGCAATCTAGCGCGAAATTTTATTTGGTCTCAACTCGGTGTTGAAGTTATTTTGTTTGGAGTCAATCGTCATTTTTACGTCACGACCAAATGTTTGGTAGGAAAAATTTTGTTTGGAGGCCGACTATGAATTGAGCTTTACATACAAAATGAGCTCGATAATCTCGTTAATGTACTTATTAAAATCCTGTGAAACCAGTTAATAGTATTTGGAACGATTTTAATACTAGTATTTGGGAGGATTACAGGACAGACATAAACCCCACATCAAAAAATGATAATATATATTAAAATAAAGAAAGTAAAGTAAAGAAAAAATAATATAAATTGATCCGTAACTAACAAGCTTCTTTTAGATTTAAAGCAACCACATACAGAATAATATGTGTTTTTTAAAAGCAAAATAATGTGGATTATCGTCTGGCTTTTTCATTCGGCACACATTAATTGTAACCAGTGCAGTGATTTCACATTTGATGTGCAATTCAAAAAAACGAAGATTTTCTGATGTTTAGGGGGTATCGTCATCGGGTAGTTTTTGATTTTTCTTTATGAGAAGGAAAAAAACTTACATTTTTGCACTTATAATACCCTTACTGCGGCGGACATGTTTACCTCTCTCACGATCTTTTATAAATGTGCAAATATTAAACATGTTTTTAAAGTTATTCAGAGTGGAATTGATCGCCCAACTCCAACGGATTTGAAATTTGAATAATGTTATGAGTGCTATCAGGGTAGGCCCTATATTAAGAATTTCAAAAAGCATATTCGTGAAGTGACGTAATCCGATATGGAAATTTGCGAAAAATTAAAAAGAAATATGCATTCAATTCCGCCCACCCCTCTGAAAATAAACAGAAAATGATATTTGATCATCTTGTAAGGCTATTAAAGTACCAAAAAAATCTCGCTCGGCTGAACGTCATGTTTACTGCAAGTTTTTAACTACGAGGTTCATTCAAAAAGTTCTACCTGTTGTATCATTACTGTTGCTCTAATAGTGGTAGATACTTGAAAATTGGCAAAAATATAGTTAAGAATGTCTCATATATATTGTGCAACAACCATATTAATATCTTATCTAGATTTCTGTAGGTGTCATGAAAACCACAGAGAGTTTCGTTACACCGGAAACGGTCAAAATATGTGCAATATTTTTAAACGTGGCTCAAATACAGTAAATTCAAATAAATATAGCCATTTAGTATTGCTATACAGTAAAAAACATTATAAAACATAAGAATGAACATACAATTATGCGGGATGATTCAAAAAGGTGACTCAAACTGCAAATAATGGTAATTCACAAGGATAACAATAATAGGAACAAATAGCCCTTCCAGCAATAATATTAAAATCACCAAAGACACAGTTTACGAAGAAATTGACCTGAATATTTAAAACGAGATACAAAATGGCAGCATTATGAAGTTTTATTTTTAAAATGTTTTAATGGTAGATACCAAGGTCAACCAAATTCAAGTTTTTGACTGAATAATGTGGTGTAGTAGCTTTAACCGTTGTCTTTTTACATAAATACGGACCTGGAAAAGTCAGGCTACAGAGAAACACACTATGCTGATATTCGTGAACCTGAGAGGTATATAGTCAACCCCTATAACAGAACCAAAGTTTGGTTGCTCCAACTGCTTGCAAACGATTATATTTCTACATGTTACCACTTTTTGGATAACCTGGTATGGGTAAAGATGCATCCTAAGCTTGGTTGAACTTAATTTCTAAAAACGTGTCTAGCTAGGGTGGGGGTAATATGCCATAATTAGTCTCATATAAAACATTCATGTAGTTCGATACAGTGCAATGACAATTTGGAAATATTTTGCAGCACCCTTTTGAAAATTTTCCACTAACATTACAGCACCTATGCCTAGATCACAAAAACAAAATAACATTTTCGAAATCCTTGGGTCAATTTCCTTTCCTTATCATTAGATTTGCCTTTTGAAGGCATCTAGACACAATTTTAAGTAATTTTAGGTGCGTCACGTAAGATGTTCCCACCTTACGACGCATGGTACATTTATAAGTTCATGGATTAAAGATCTACATCACCTTTACCTTTGAGTTATTTAACACCAGCTTTAGTATATATACTATACTATATCCATAGTAATAGAATATTATGATTTGACAAACTTTGGAGTAAGGATATATAGGCCTATATCAATTTAGACAGCAAATAGTCGAATTGGACGAGTGGAGGTATTTCCTCACTTTCTTGAGGGTTTTTAGAGTCAATAATCGGTTAGTGACATAGGCTAAATGACGATCAAAAATATGGAGCTATTCTCGGTTTTCGAAAATGAAATACTATATATTTTTTCTCACAGATAGACAAAGTACGTGATTTTCAAGTAGGCCTTTAGATACTTCTAGCTTAATCATAGAGCTTAATAAAGGTCTTGCTGATAAAGTGCCGATAACCGCCGATGGACATATAAGAAAAAATCGACTGCTGTGGTTTTGTTAAAATATATGTAGACCCTCTAAAATTAAATTGTAAAGTTTAAAGAAACTGCAATATGTTATCAGACTGCATATTAAAAAAAAAAATGGCAAAAAAATACAGCAGGTGCATGTGTGGTTTTATTTCATATGCAATAAAGTTTGATATAGACAACTTCATCTTAATGTTAAATCAATTTAAAATGAAATATCAGAGCTTAATTTGTGAAAAGGACAAATTCCAGTCGTGATATAGGCTTATTCTTGAGGGTAACGTATGACAGGAAAGGTAAATGATGTTGTTATAGTTTTTGCTGGATTAAAATGTACTGTGATTCTAAATGAGTGATAACCATTGGTTGTTTTCTTATTAGTTACAGTCATCAAAATAAAATATACAGCGATATACATAAAAAAACTTATCACTTTCAAGATCGTACATCCTAATATAATAGATAGAATGTTCTGAAAGCATGGTAAAGTAACCGACGCGAAAAATCGTGAATGCCATTATTAAATTGATCTGAATTTGAAAGATTTCCACTTATAAAACAAACACACATTTCTAAGACATTGACTTCCCGCGACAATACAAGTTGCTTAAAGAATATAGAATTATATAGAGAGAATTACTAGTATTTTAAACATATTTTCAAACACGAAAAATACATAATATATTTGTTTTATGATGGTTTCTTTTCATCCCATTTGCAGGTGCTCGCAAAATCACCCTATATCCAATGGTAATGATGATGGTTGAACAAATAAGTTAAATATGCAGCATGCATAGTTCACTGTTAATGTAGTCAGGAGTAGCTCTTGCTCAGAACTGCCCACTACCCTCTGCACTGGCAACTTTGATCAAAGTGTGGCTGAACCTTTCGCCCAGGCGCTCTATCCAGAGGTGGATTCACGTCCGTATTAACCAAAATCCTGATATAGGGTGATAAATGCACGTGTATAATAAAACGGCACAACTAAGTTACACTTAATATTTTAATGAGAAAATGGTTTTCCAAATTAAGACCAACAGGTTTAGAAAAAAGTTCAAGAAACCAGTTCTGACTGAGCTTCTTTAAAGATGGATACAGTATGTGAAATCATGGATAAAGTGAAATATATTACACGAGGGATACAATTGAAAAGGGTAACAAATTCCTTTTTACATTAACATTTTAGCCTAATAAAAACGAGAGATATACTCACCACTTCCAGGGGCAAGTCTTTTCCGCACTTCTTGCGCTACGGCATCTAGCTGGATCCTCCTGTCGAACAGGCTCGGCCAACCATCGAAGGTAACTTCTAGCCATTCAGCTTCCTTCCGCTTTACTCTCCCATTCTCCCACCTGCCCATCTCGTCGATGGCTTGAATTTTTTCGCTGATTTGATACATGTCCATGATCCTTCAGTTATACGACGCTATTTTAGATTAGTTAGGCTAGGACATGCATTGTCGGTTGCGAAATGTCGAATGAGATACATTTTCGGTTAGGCTTGGTTTGGCCTAAAATGCATAACCCTGAAGGCGGATTTATATCTACAATATATACAGCGACCAACCGGATTGTTAACATCATAAAAAATTAAAGCAAGTGACTTACGACTTATCCATGATAACAAAATTTATTCATGTCCAATGACTGTATTCACGATTTAAATTTTAGTAATTTCTTTTAAAAATAACACTGATAAAAAACTTACTGACTTAAATAAATCATTAGAACTATTTTGTACCCGCGGAGTAATGTAATAGCGTGTGTTATTTAAAAAATGAGAGCTGACATCGCTAATAGAGAATTCTGGTAATACTAAATCTCTTCAAGGCAGTCTATTGTTTGAGTCGCCACTCTATGGGAATTTGACTAAGTCTAATGACCGGCGTTTTAGTAGAAATCGACGGTGAAAACAGTCGCAAAATGTTAAGCAAGAAACTGCGTAATGAAACTGTGCAAACCCCATTGGAATGGAAGAAAAAGAGACGTACTTACAAAATTGGCCATATCTTTTTTATTTTTCATCCGAAATTTATGATTTGGTGCTTTTATCAAAGTCAAGATCAGTTTTAATCCGTGCACAATTTTTTCGCTCGTAATATTCATAAAAATTTTCAGAAAATAAAAGCTCAAATCAGCCAGACATGTGCTTATAAACCCAATTAAAACATATATGACGTAGGACAAGACATGCGCACCTTTATAAAAAATGCTAATTCGCCGATTAACTATACTTGTATTATTGAATATCAATGTATGATATTTGACCCACATTCAAAGGTCAAATCGGTGATTCGCTGAAGATTAAATGCGCAGAATCAGTTCAATTAGACATCAGAACCCCTGTTGAGTTGAAATTGCACAGGGCTTGAGTTAGGCGATAATATCTGTGGTGGATTTATCATTATAATTAGATGTTGGCCTGTACCTTTACCATAACTTCTGGGTTTAATGAGTATTCTTTTTATGCTGTTTGTGAATGAAAAGAATGGCCCTTAATCTGTACCAATTACCACTTGTAAGATCTTTAAAGGTATGTGTACCGATCACTTTTCATTCTTTTACCTATAATGGTTTCAAGTATCTCTGTTTTTTTAGAAAGGCCCAGGGGGGGGGGGTACTTAGTACAAAAGTGATTACGGGGATGTGCCGCAAATTTGGGTAGCAAAATCAGGCTCTCTGGTATGCCAATGGGTCCTTTTTCTTCGCAAAATGTGGTATTTTGATGGGTCTGTTTCTCAAAATTTGCTTAAATTTGCGCCAAAATGGCGCAAATTTTGGATTTTTTCGAAATTTCAAACAAAAATTAGGAAATTCTCGCCAAATTAGTGTAAATTTTCGGAGAAAATTCCAATTTTTATATAACTTTCGACTCAAAATTTGGGGCATTTGGTATATGGATGGGTCCCTTTTTCTTGAAAATTGGTATATGCATGGGTGGTACTTCAAATTTCCCAGCAGCACACCCCTACCAAAACCAAACTTGAGTACCCCCCCCACCGGGTAGAAAGGAAAACCAATTGTAAAGCATTCTTCAATTACTCATTTTTGTAGCAAGTTGGAACTGAACTGAATTTGTCAGGAATCTAGTGAGAATGTTCCAACTTATTTTATCCATAAGGCCAAGTAAAAAATAAAACATGTTTCTCGTCCGGTTTTTTGAAAAAAAGGAGGAAGAGGTACTTTTTATTTTTTATTTCAATGGCAATGCAAAATCGCCCATCAACAATGATCAATGGCCCATTCTCACCCAGTGTATCGATATCCAGATGTTTTATTGGAAGAGGACGAGGCCTTTTTTATTTTTGAGTTTTGGACATACTAGAGGGTTGATCAAAACAAAATATGCTTTAAAATGTTTATTGAACTGAAGCAAATCTATAGCACAGACTAAAATGTTTCAAACCCTTTTTACAAATAAGTTATGCATGACATACAAAAAATAAAACTTATTTTTCAAAATCCTTAAAAAATGATGCGGGAGGGGACGAGAAACATATTTATTTTTTTACTTGGCCTAATTATGCTCTACTTTTATACATGTACAAATGTACATTTCCTAATCAGAGGAAAGTCGCAAATTTCAAAAATTGAGTTTATGACATATAATCTCAGCTTTTGAGTGATTGATATATAATATGTCACACTTTCTTTCTCCATTCTTTATGTAGAGATCGAAATCCGAAGCAGTCCACTGAATATATTTCAATAAAAGTTAGCTGCAAATCGATTTCAAAGAACTGATAACAGTGTATAATAATAGCAACATGCAATCAATAAACCGTGAACACTAATGCATGAAGGAGTTTTATGTCAAAAAAACGAAATTTGACCTATTTTTACTTCAGATGCCATTTATTCAAAATGTACACTCCCGGTCAAAAGTGTTTGCGCACGCTTAAGTACGGGCAAAAACATAATTATTATATCAAACGACCAAGACTCTGAAAAAAATCATGCTTTTTATAGGTGCCTAATGAATCGATATAAATAATCTATGTTTACTCTGATATTCGATTTTCCATAACCATAAAAATGGCAGATTTCCTGGACCATATACAAATACAACACACATACTTTTTGCTATGTACATAATAGTTCAGTGTTCGTTATCACCGTGTAACCGTAAAGAACATTTTCAGGTCATAAGTTTTTCAACAAATGTGCAGTTTTGTATTTAAACTCCGTTTTTTGAATGTGCGGAAGAAAGTATACAGTATGTTTGGCAAGCCAAATTGTCAAATGCTTTCAATTCAATTCCTGTTGAGTTTTTAGATCTACATATGTAAAATATAAATCCGAAAAGATATGACGCAAATGATGAACAGTTCTCTAAATATGGCTGGTTAAAGATTGGGTGCGCAAACACTTTTGACCGGGAGTGTAGATTTGCGACTTTTCTCTCATTTTGCCAGAGCAACCCACATATTATGCAGCATATTCATGATTTGTACAGTAACTTAAAATTTACAGTTAGGAATTAACTGAAGAGCTTTGGGTCTTCATACTCAAGCTTTCAGATTTCTTACGCTGTTTTGTAATAATATCAGAAATGGTATATAAGTAAGGATTTACAGCGGAATTGATTGGTAAAACACACGTTACAAGCCATGCAAAGACAGAAGGAGGCAGACTGATAGCTCTTGCCTGCACAAGGATACCAAGAATAATAATTGGAAACCAGCACAAGAAATCCGTAGCTACTATAGCTGTTACTTTGATGGTCAATTTGATTTGCGCATTCATATCTTGAGTTCGACCAGAACTTTTAGATGAAGCTTTAACAACTCGTATGATTGCAATGTAACAGGAGAGAATCAGCAAATAGCAGAAACAATTGAGACCCAAGAAAAGTGCCGTGGAATAATATAAACCATTACTGTAACCATTTGATACGGAATATTGTGAAAAAAATTTAAATTGAATACCCTCCCAGTCTACTAAATCTCTCGGATACTTTGAGAAAGTTTCTATCAGAGCTAAAGGGAAACCAATGCAAACATGTGAATTATCGTAAAACTTGAAATTACGTCCAGCAAGTAGGTTTGGGACTAGAGACAAGACAAATGCAAACATCCATGTCATTACTGCTGCGATGTAAACCGACTTTTTGTTTAGGTTTTTGCTTGAAAATGGAAACACCATATGTAAGAATCTATCAATACTAATTAAGGTCACAAAAAATATCGATCCTTCACTGGACAGAATTGATAAGGTTCCAGCTACTCTACAAGTAACGCTTGATCGCCATTTCTCAGATTGCAGGGGAAAATCATTTCCATAATGGATATCGGCACCTGCTATGATTATCATGTAAACGCCCATGAGGAAATCCGCAATGGCCAAATTTGTGAGCAATACTGACTGCACTTTATTGCCCCTTGAATCTCTTTGCTTCCATACTATAACAAACAGATTACCAGCTATAGATAATATTCCGATCAGCCACATGACTACCACTAAGAACCTATCTGAAAGTAATCTATCACAAGTAAGATATGGCGACCTATCATCTTCGGCACTACAATCAACATCTTGAGGTGCATAACACTGACAGATTTCATTCTGACTTACAAGTAGATTGCTTTCATTGGCAAGTCCTGACAATGAGTTCTTACTCATAGCTTCAAACGGATTTTGACTGAGGGCAAATGTTTTCAATTGACTAATTCTCTGTGATGAGACTGGAATACTTACAAAATTATTATCAGAAATGTCAAGGAATGTCATTCTTTCCTGATACTTGAATAAATCTCTATCTAATGTGGTCAAACGATTTGAATTAAGTCGTAATAAGCGTAATTTTCTGAGATCATAGAATACTTTATCAGAGAGCACTTCCAGTTTGTTGAAGTGCAAAGTGAGTACAGCTAGATTTTCTAAACCTTTAAACACACCATCATCCAAAAACACCAACTCATTACTCTGAAATGTCAGAATTGTCAAACTTCGTAGATCTTGAAATAAGCCTTCAGGTAAACCTCTAAGCTTATTATTATGCAACTGCAAAATGTTCAAACTAACCATACCGTCAAATGTACCAACAGATAAACTTTGTAATGAATTACTGAAAAGAAGTAAATTTACCACATTTGACTTATTTTGAAATATTTCAACCGGCAAAGATTCAAAAGCATTTTCAAATAAGGAAAGCTGAACTAAATTATCAGCACCGCTAAATAGACGAGGGGGAATACTTTTCAAGTGTGTGTTATTGAGCATGAAAAAATGTGTTAGACTATTCATACCCTGGGTTAACCCATCTGGAAGAGAAGTCAAATTATTATGAGATAGTATTATTGTATGCACCTCTGTCAAACCACTGAAGAAAGAACTGTCTAACGTTTGTAACAAATTTATGGTAAACTGGATATCTTTCAAAGTAACTAAACCATGTAATAAATCAGGCGGTAAAATGGTCAGCTTATTTGAAGTTAGGTCCAGTTTTTCTAACATGACTAAATCACGCAATACCATACTGTCCAAAGTTGATAATTGATTTTCCCGAATGGACAGTAATTTCAAACTGATTAAGCCAGTAAAAACATGGGGATGTAATTCTTCAAGTTGGTTTTGATCAAGATACAACTCTTGCAAATGATTTAAATTGGAAAAGGCATTTGCTTCAATGCTAATTATGCCATTATCTGACAAATACAAATGTGAAATAGAGCCATGATAAGCTAACAAAACATTTTCATTTGGAACATTTGAATCTACACATTTCAATATTGCTTGAAATTTACTTATAGGAACACTACAGTTTGATGGAAAGTTGATTCTACACATCCCTTCTGCAACTTCTTCACTCTCACATTCATAAACTTTCCTGAACTCGTAGATATTGGAACAACTTGATGGTTTAGAATCTTCCGACTGTGCATTCTGATGAAGTCTTCCACATTCTTGGTTAGATTCAGTGGAGTCTATACCACTCATTGATATACTTATATTGCTCAACAGGTTTACACGAAATACACCTGTTGTAATTGTGACATTGCATGATTGTTCAGCTCCATGACCTGCTATATATCTGTTTGGACAATCAATCAACTTATCAACAAAGAAGAAGTCATCTTCAGTGAATCCATCTGGTGCTTCAATAAGAACATGTTGGTTACTTGTCACTTGAAGACTACAGGTGTGGAAGGGACTGCCATGGAATGTGATAAATCCTTGCTCAGTAGTGCTATTATCAATGAAGCATTGGTACGAGGAATTTGTGGAATCATTCCACAATGGAATGACCTCCAGCCCAGCAGCGACAATTTCCTGAGCAAACAACATATGACTATGAAGAATTACACATGTAAGGAGGAGACAGAAAATATGCGAGGACACCATGATGATTGACTTTTCAGGAGCCGCTGTCTTCAGGAAAATAGAAGATGGAACAATTATTCTTATTGCGCTTTTTCTCAATTTTTTGACGAAAAGTGTGAACTGATTTAGTCTCTAGTTTTTCTTTCAAGTACAATTCGATTTTGCATTTATAGCATAGCACAAATGAGTTACATTACAGCAAAATTCTTAATTAAATGCTAAGCGTAATTGTAGATTCAAATACAGGTAGAAATCAATCAAATTGAAGAAATCACATTAGGTAAAGTACAGCAGCCAGTCTGAAATTTATAACTTGATTAACTAGAGTCCCAGATTTACTGTGCTCATCAAATTTAAGCATCAGAGGCCCTGTACACTGAACTGACTTAGAAAAGGGTGATTACCAGTGCTTCCAAACCTATGCCGTTGCAAAATAACCGTTATCAATCAATAGCCAAATTAAAGTTACGAAAACCTCATGCATGTATGCAAATCCTGACTTAGATGAATCCGGAACTGTTGTTGATGAACTGACTTAGGTAAGTGTGATTACCAGTGCTTCCAAACCTATGCTGTTGCAAAATCACCGTTATCAATCAATAGCCAAATTAAAGTTACGAAAACCTCATGCATACATGCAAATCCTGACTTATATGAATCCGGAACTGTTGTTGATGAACATGTTTCACTTTCAATGAAGAATATACAAATGAATTATCCACATCAATTTCGTTACTTTTACAATGAGCCTGAATTGTCTCAAATTGGGGCATCCCCAAATTGGAGTCTCAAAACCAGTTTCTGTCTTGGTTGGACACAAACTGCAGTTATAAGCTAGAATGTAACAAAATAGGAAATGATAACTGTTGAGACTTAAAAATCCTCTCGTAACTATCACTATTCGCATCAGTCAAAATAAGATTCCTCATGAAGTTTCATCAACTGCTAATTCATTGAACATTAGAAATGGTGTCTCTGTTCCTGTTACACAATATACATAACAGAAGTGAAAGTACTTGGTCCATGCATTCCTATACAGGAAACACTAGAACAGTTTTCTTGATAAGCTTTGAAACCAACCTTGTTATCAGTGGAAGCATATTATCAATATAGAAATCAATTCATTCCTCATTAGCACTGAACAAAGAAACAATATTAACACATATGTATCACAATGTGCTGTCAAAATTGTCACAAGCTGGCAATGCAACTAACCCAAATAATTAGAAAAATAATACAATTGCTGCTTGGTGAAGGTAACAGTGCAGATTAATAGAGTGAATTATTGTAGAATATATGTAGAATCCACACAGATTTAATAAGTTTAATCATGCATGTTACAAATATTGGATTGGTTATCATGGCCAATTAAACAAAATCAGGGCCACTGATTTCTGTGAAAATATTTTAGCTTTAAACCTGGGTTTAATTAAACCAAGTTCAGTCAACTATGTGATAAAAAACTACATTGTATAAATTCATTCATTCTTCTCTAGAAAGTATACTGCACATTAATATAACATTTGTTTTGAGGAGATACTTCTATATAGGAGTTCACATCAAAGTCCATGTGCAGTAAGAGTCCATGTGCGGTAAGAGTCCGTTGTATATTTTCCTCAATTTAACGGCAAAATGATCTCTCCAGAATGATGACCACTCTATCAATGACACAATCTATTCATTGGTAATGATATTGAAATGATTTCTTCCACAGAGAAAATGTGATACTTGTCTGCATTACAAATATACCTTTTTCAGTAAACAGGTTGCTCCTTACATGTCCAAGATGTACACATTAAAGTATACACTATGTCCAATCCACGGATTATTGTTTCTATGCTCTGTGTCAAACAGGGTACCAATATTTATATAGTTGCAATGACTATAGATGGTTGAAGTTTAATTTAATTTAATTTCCATCCATTGGAGTAGAATAAAAGCTTCTGATGCAATTTGTAAAATAAACAGAGAAGTTTCTCCGAGGCATTAAAACAAACACTATTGCCCGACAGCCTTATACATGAATTAGTTTGATGGTCACAATTCAGGTTTAACTAATTGCCAATAGATAATACAGCACAACTACCCAGGCTCCTGGGGTGAGGGTACTCAAATGTATAGGTTGCAACCCCAACCACCACTAATTCAGTCTCAAAGTGTTACGTGTAGTCCGATTATCACCCTAATAATCGGTTCACGCTTTCTATAGTTTTGAACCATGATCGAAATGATCACCATACATACAAAAGTATAGCATAGGGCCTACACTGTTGATAGGGGATGGGCGTGAACCAGTTACTGGGGAAGTTACATAATCACTACGATACTGAATTACACTATCCAACCATCGTCATGAGTTAATTCCCCTCTTTTGTTCTCTGTATGGGGATGCCACTGTTATTTTGTCCTTATTAAACTCGAGTGTCTCCCTAATTTTATAAATACATATCTTATGTTACTCGCCAGTATCATAGAGGTGCTGCTGCCAGTATCTGAGATAAGTTAACTCCGGGACTTACATTGATGGAAGGGATGGGTATGTGCCGCCCTCAAGACCCCCTTTTCAAGCCTCCTCTTCGGCTCCCCAAGATGCTCTTTTCAAGATTACTTCAGTTACGAAGACCCCATTTTCAAAGAAAATGACTCAAAAGAGTGTTATACTAAGTTTTTAAGCTAGTATTGAGCGATTTTCAGTTCAAATAGTCGTATTTTAATGGGAAAAAAAGCAGTTCTTGATACCTCAATTCGGGAACAAATCAGTTCCATAGACCATATTTTTGACCAAAAATCTGTTCCGCAAGACCCTATGTTTGATATCGCAGATCTCACATACCTACCAAAAAAAATTTGAGTACCCCCCTCCGGTAGTAAACCATATGATCCGTATAGTTTACGTATCTTAGGCCAGTATTATATGTAGTGCTTGTCACTTCTTTTATTAAGACTTTGTAAAGTTAAAATATCAGGCCCTCTAATTTGAATCTATTTACTACACTGGTGTTTTTTTTTTCTTTTGTGGATAAGCAGTTTCTAACAGTAATTTCTTTCATAATAAATCCTATTGGAAAGGACACAAACATAGGAACACATACACCCAGATAAGTAAAGAGTCGCAGATTTTGTTGATAAATTAAGTTATTCTCTTATACTGAAGAGGATACAAAATATTCCCGAGACTTTAAAATTGCCTGCATGATGTCAAAAATGTGAATCCTCATTTACCTTGTTAAAGAACACCATAATTTTTTGCTTTCATTCAAGTGGTGATTATAAAAATTTAATTATGAGTAAACCCCCTCCCCTCCATGCAGAACACATTCTAATCAAAGACAATAATTACTACCTAAAGAGATAATATATTTGGATACCAGGGGGTG
>JXSR01S000100.1:46155-57818 GCA_000969725.1 Ophiothrix spiculata
TGTTGCCAGTTTCTAGAAACACCTCAGACCAGAGTGACCAAGGCTCCTGAAAGGAGTTGAAAATTTTCTGAGTGAGTACCATTTATATTGGATTCGTATTCTGAGAACTTTAACAATTTAAATGACTTTATGAACGATCCTGATGAATCTAATTCAAGTCTTTAAGTATTATCGTATATTTCTCTAGAGTATCAGCTTATTTTGTTCCCGTTACCCATTCCACTTATGTATTATGTCCAAATTCTTTCAAGTTGCATTAGATATTGCAGAATTTGCCATTGCAGACACCATTTACTGAGTGTTTTACAAAATTAAGGGATTTTGTCCTTTCATAATGCAACATTTAGGATGCTTTAGAGAGGGCTATGGACGATTTTAAGATTTTATGACAATATCTTGAATTCGGGATTTCACATGAATTTGGGATTTCACATGTATTAGTATAGAAAAACTTAGTATTAAAGTATGTGTGTACATTTGGTGCATTTTCTTTGTGGAAAAAAATGACAAATATACATGTGGATGATACCCTTAGTTATAATTCTGTTTGAAATGCTTTAACTCAAATCTATTTTTGAGTAAATAATTAAGCACAAGAACATAAAATACATTTCATTTCTTTACCTCATGATTTATTAATCTATTATAAAGTCAAGGATGACCCAATAATGGAATTGATCTAATTAACTGGAAAAATACTTACAGCAATACTATAAGATTTTGATTAAAAATGGTTTATAGTAAAAACAACATAAAATGGAGGAATGTGACTCTTTAAAAGCGTTTTCAAGTGTATTTTGTGAAAAAAATTGTTTTGCCACCAAAAAAAGGATAAAAATGACATGCATAATTTCATATACTAATACATATGGAATTAAATTTGGGATCCCGAATTTAATTCAACAAATGGCCATAACAGAAAAAGTAAGCATCTTTGAGCCAAATCATTTGGAGGGTATTCTTATCTACCAAAAACAAACCAAATAAGCCAAAAAAAATCAAAAGTCATAGGTGACAAGGGGCGCTTCATTTTTAACATGTTATAGTATTGCTTTAACATTGAATAAAGGAGTTAATCATGAAAGCTACAGATATACTTTCAATCATCTTACAGATTTGTCATTTGCATTCATTGAGTCTGAAAATAAAATATAGTTCCATCTATAACTGTAAGGTTGCTATCACATAGAAGTATACGGTATACGGTATTAGCTGACCCGGTAGCATCAAATTCACATTCGATTGCATCTATACGTGTGCCCAGGACTGTGAAATTGTGCACCGTATACCCGAATAGTATAGTTCTATGTGATTGCAGTCTATGGGGCCACTTCAAAGCTCAACAGCCGGTGGCTGACCGCCCAGAGCCAGCAGTCCTGGGTGGTTGCCATTGTTCAGAGAACAAAGGGGACTGTGTTGTAAATTTTTGTACTTTCTGGGACACATGCTTGTTCTTGGATCACAAAAAAGGGTTCTACAGGACCCATTTCCTGATTTTTTTTCAAAAAAATGCAAAAACTTCTGTGACTGTGAGATAACCGAGCTCCGTTTAAGGCATGACTCTTATTGCGAAAGACCTTCAATGATTTTGCACCATGTAATTAAGTCCTATGCATTACACGCACAACATAATAGACGACTTTCGTATGTCTCTTACTGCATCTTGAAAGTACCGCAAATACGGACCTTGTGACGTATAATGCGCAGTCGAGTTGTGCGCAATGCGCAGAACTTCAAATATGGTAGACTGAGCAAGATACGTCACATGGTCCCGTATTTGCGGTACTTTCAAGATGCATTATGGGACATACGAAAGTGGTCTATTCACTAAACATGAAATGGAATATACAATTCGTGTTTTAGTTTATGACTGTAACAAGGTCACATTTTCAAGAGGGGGTAAATTTGAACTAAAAACTTGCATGAACAGGGGATCATTTTTTAAGAGAAAGTGCAAAACGGGATACTTTTCATTTCCAATGAACGAGCATATGTACCCAGAAGTGTAGAGAGCTGACCCAACAGCCA
Organism: Ophiothrix spiculata; assembly: GCA_000969725.1. NCBI lineage: Eukaryota > Metazoa > Echinodermata > Ophiuroidea > Amphilepidida > Ophiotrichidae > Ophiothrix > Ophiothrix spiculata. The sequence goes on from JXSR01S000100.1 coordinate 48,184, forward strand.
GAATTCATGTCTTCTGAGTTAAAATATACAAACCCCACATGTGTTATAAGCTCTTCGGCATTCACAGAGTGTCTTCTCGAGGATCATACTCTACATGTGCAAACCAAACCAGGCAAAACGGTTGCAAATTATGGTTTTATTTGCTTGTTTTGTTTTTTGCTTTGTTTGCATGTCATATCTTCACAATATGTTTTTATTGTAAGTTTACACAAATATTACATAATTCATGTACATGCACTCAAAGAGTAAATGATATTCCCTGCTTGTAATCATGGAAATAGAAGATAAGCTTATCTACTATTTCCATGTTGTAATGAAATACAAGAATATCCAGGATCCAGTACCATATTCTAAATATATAGGGCACAGCATCATGGGGTTAACTCTAATAATATTATCATAAAACTATGTGGACAAGCAAAATGCTGTGTTTCTATATACTCGTAATCTTATCTCTCAAATGTGTTCCATTAGCACACATTTGTTTACAAGCTCTTTAAAGGTGATTTTCGCAGGCACTAAATTCAAACGTTAATTCATGCACAAAAACGATAAGACACACTTTTTATGGCGATTGCATAATACTGCAAATCAACTGGGGTTAAAAATAGGCTTCCGCTTCTCTCCATGACTTCCAAAAAAGACTTATGCCTTTATGGAGGATTTCTCTTTTAATATGAATTTTCCCACTTTTTCTTGGGACCATAAATACATAACACCAAAAGTATAATATATGAGTCAACACATAACCTTATTAATGTGAGTTTTGGTCATCATTTTTTTTTTCAAAATTACCAAAAAGTCAGAAAAAATTATTGAGACAATTAAATTTTTCACTTGGAATTTAGGCAAACTAAGGAATGCAAAATTGTTGGTGATTCCTAATGTTTTTAATCAAAAGATGTTGGGGAGATACGCTGATAGTGTTCCCCTAGGATTTTTTGAACTAGCGCCAATTCGAGCAATTTTGATAAAGTTTATGAGGTGTTTGTACCAAAATAACGTCCTGAGTCTGAAATTTGGCTGAAAAAGCATCTTTTTCACACATTTTTAAGAACCTGTTGCGCCAAATTTCAAAGCTCTTGTGCCCATACGGCCTTAGCAGGAACACTGTTATAGACTTTATGGAGGATTTCTCTTTTAATTTGAGAAATATTCTGTATTTGTTTATGATAATTCTTATTATTTTCTCTTCTTGTAACTATCTTTTATGGGTGCTATCTGACACACGCCCTGTGTTTTTGATAGCATCCACATCTAACTTATGAACAATTGTACTTATTTATTAATATTATTATCACTTGTTGTTAACATTGTGTGTGAGTTGAGATGGAAACAAATAAAGTTGATTGATTGATTGATTGACTAACCCAATTTCCACTTGATGCAATGCCAATCGCAGCATAATTAGCACAAAATTCATATCCAATTCACTAATTTAAATTGTAATACAATATACTCTATTGTATGATTACAGAATTTGATTTGAAAATACAAATATTGACAGATCATGAGGGCAATAGTAAAGTCTATTACCCCAAAGTATTCTTCAGAATATATAGGGTGAGTCAAAATGAAGTGTAATCTAATCAGGAATTTTATGTAACCAGTTCCTTTTATTCTTTTGCAAAATTGTTCCTGTATGAGATGTCATATTTCATTAGCTTTCATAGAAAATTTATTGTGTTGTAATCAGACAAAGCATTCTAAAGTTATAGTCATTTCAGTGGAGGTACCCAATTTGAAGGGCAAACAAACTACGCTATTATGTGCGTACTGGTAACAAGGCCGTTGTCCCTTTCAATTGTTATGATAGGAATGCCTATGGACATAAAGCTAAACAAGAAAACAATAGGCTGTTGAATGTGGGTTGATTCTTGAGATATTAATAATGTCCAGATCTCTCAAAAAACCTCTTCTAATTCGGTTGTTGTTTTGTTGAATCATCCGGATCATGATCTTCCAGATCAGAGCGTTTCTGGTTTCTGTTATGATGAGTTGGGTGGTCTTTAGCTTATAAATGATATTTCAAATAGCTTGAAGTGGTGGAACCTGGTTGGCATCCGTAAACTACAGACAAAACAGATGGCGATCTACAACCGGACTATGAGTCTGATGATACTTAATTGCAACAAACTGCCAGTACTGGTTGCTACATAGTTTGGCCATGATTTATCTCCTGGTATTTGTTGTCAAGATGTGCACTGATATCTGAAGTTACCATCAATACTTTGATCTGCATCATTGAATTTTCTTCAGTATCTCTGCACAATGTGTGCCTTTTTAACATTTTGAATGCAACGTCAGGTTCATCATTGCACAATCAATAAGATATTACCTACTGCTGTAAAGTAAAGAGTTCATGCTGAAGCAAATTTGTTCGACATAAAATTTGGGTACCTTTACTTAAATGGCTGTAACGTTTTAATGCATTGGTCAGTTTCAACAAACTAAAATTCTCATGAAAGCTGATTAAATTTGCAATTTATCAAGTATAATTTAAGTTGATAAACATAGACAGATTTCCTGTCAAAAATTCCTCTGTTGATTACACTTTATTTTGACTCACCCTGTATATTATTACCGTGACCTAAGGTCGAGGGAAATAGTATATAGACTCACGATCACTGAAAGGAAATAGTATACCAATTTGGTTTACTATTGACAGGCTCAAATTATGCCAATCGGTATGTAATAAATGATTATTAAGTATTACATAATATTATTTTACATACATATCCATATATCTGTAGATTTTTAAAGATATTCGTAAAGTTGCATTTGTTATTAATATAAACTATGTTTTTTAATATAATATGGTAATACTCTAAATATTGCACATTATATCATGATTACAGTGATTTGAGCCATGCAATAGTTTGTACTATTGCACGGTATGAAACAAACAGATGTGATATCATGATATAAAACAAATATTGAATGCCTATGCACGTGCAATAGTACAAAATATATCATTCGGTCAAATTTGGACTGATCCATTTCCAATAGAAAAGTCCAAATTTGACCTCATGATATATTTTGTACTATTGCACTCTCAGGCATTAAATATTTGTATAATATGCTAGTGAATACATAAGCTGCTATACAATACATTACAATACAATATCCGCATTTATAAGGCGCCTTTATTCCAGAGATACAAAGCGCCTAAACCGTACAATACATTAGAAACAAAGGCAAAAATGTACAGCATACTATAAAATATCTTAATATACATACACAAAAATAGATGACAGATAATGACCGACCCCAGGGTGGATACCTTAAGAGCTTACAAAATATTTAAAAATGTCCATATAATGTCAATGACAATATCTTTTTACACAAAGGCCACTGAATACATAAAGCTTCTGTTATACAACTCCAATTTTTAAATTTCTAATATTCTTAACGTAATAGTATAACAAATATAGATATAAATGTACAAATGAAAATAAACCCAATCTATATCCTCAAAACATACCTCCTGTTTTAGGAGGTATGTTTTAGGAAGTGTCTCGTTCATGACCAAAAGTGATGCGCCACTAGTTTTAACGCACAAGTTGTCTTGCTCTATAGAGCTGGTCATCATGTGTGAACACAGCCTACATCACCAAATAATGGCGGCAAGTGTGAATCAGTGCTAATGTTAAAATTTTTAAAAATGCATCAATACTTGCATAGCAAGGATATTCCTATCTATGCCTCCATTTAAATTAACATGGAAAAAATGGGTATCCCATTGATATAGAGGAGAGATGGAGACTTTAATTTATATATCAGCCAGTGTAATACCATTGTCAACCACAGAGCTCAAACGCAAATCTGTATGCAAATTAAGTGTGCGTTTGTGTTTTCAATAACTGCACATTACAACAAGATCGAATAAACCCAATTTGATCCCCGTGTCAAAAAAAAAAGCAACAAGTCTGGTATATCCCCTGTAAATTTATGTATGGGATCTCCTCAAGTTTACTATGTGTACACACAACCTGTTATGGACAACAGCCTCACACACATTTCAGCATTTTCCCTATAGTCTATTCGTGTCAACATCCTCTTCCTGGCGTAAGCTCAGTGAAACCTTCGTAGTCATTTTTACTGTTAGGAAAGTGATTTCTGACTTTCCATACGATGCAGCTGGGTAGAGCTACTCTCACACCATGACCTTTTTTGCCAAATCTCCATCTGGCAATTTTTTGATACACTCTTCTCCTCAGCAACTTGTGATGTTCATCGAGGCCGGTGGTGGAGTCAGGAGTTGCCATCAAAATCTTCATGATTTTCTGTAGATCAGAAAACATCATTCAATCCACTTTAATATGTATTTAAGAGATATTTTTAGCTCTGTGGTGATAACCGTAAGAGCTATTCACATCATAGCCATTTTTACCATGGAACTTTCTACATTTTGTCAATGACTTCCGTGTATAAACATCGCAATAATGTTTTTTTCAGTTTAACATTTTGTCTCAAAATCGAATCCCCAGTGTAGCTAAAAGATGTACCAACATTTCCTACTTATTTTCAAGAGAAAATACTGCATGAAAAGTGTTCAATTTTGTTGAAAAAGTCCAAAATTTGAGTCCCAAAACAAACAGTATCTCATACATTCTAGTGCATGGTTCTATTGTTAAGCATGCAGTGGATCATTTATTTCCTATTTCAATTCATAACCTAAAATTAATTCAAACCAGCCAGTCAACTTCATTTAGCTGTAGTTTGGATGTAGTATAAATAAATATGCACTTAGGCAGGAGTAAGTATCTGTAATGTAATGTAATATTATTACATAACCAAGTTTACTACAATATTAATATTAATTTACTCTCATATTGCCAAAAATGCAGAGTCCCCTGAAATAAACTGGTGTTTATAAGATATCAATAGTGACCTTGTTACTGAGGCAAAAGAAAGTATGCACCTCTGGGGATGAGGCTGTTATGTAAATACATAAGAAATGGAAAATAGGTATACCAATTAGTTTTACATTTTATGCAACATTTCCAAAACTACAAAGAATTTAAAGTTGCAATTTTGGATTTATAATCAGAAATTTATGAGCTTCAAATTGACATCAAAATTATACTACTTCCGTTTAAGCCCTGGGGGATGAGAATGTGATCAGGACCTACAACTTAAAAGCATTTTTATTGACAATTTAGACACTTATTATAATTTACACCTCATGAATATTGTAAGTTCATACAGCCTTTTTATTGGTCATATAGCAGATGAATTTTTTCTTTTTGCAGTGCTAGACAAATCAAGCACAGGAAACTTGAAAATATTAAGCATGAAAATTACCACAAATTTATAGAGTGTTCATTTTTGTATCGATTTTGTTGTTCATTTGTGTGTGTGTAAGGGTCAGTTGTTGAAGAATTGCTCAGATACTACAAATGCCAACTATGGAGAGCTTGTTATCAGAATCAGTTATGGAGCCTGCAATAAACCATTTTCATATACTTACAGCATGGGTAGATAAGCACTGGACTGGGTCTTTTCCACAGCACTTTTTTTCTCTCTCCGTTGGCATCCCTTTACAATTCTCGCATGTACACCATAGTGGAGCAATTACTTCTCTCTGGTAAAAAATTGATGCAAGCAAGTGGAAGATCAATATTTTTTCCGCAGTCACATAATAGTTGATCAGTGATTTACCTAGTAAAGCTATAAGTATTAAAATGAAGTGCCCCCTGTCATCCATGACTTATGATTTTGGTTTGTTTTTAGGGGCTGGCATTTTCTTCGGATGGGGGTGGATCCCAAATATACTATGACCATTTGCCACATGTATTTTAAGCTCTCTTGTGCTTGTTATCAATTTTTTTGCGGCAAAACAAGTAATTGTTCACAAAATACACTTGAAAGCGCTTGTAAAGAAAGTTATGTTCCTTCCTTTTAGGCTGTTGTTTCTCCAAACATGCCAAACCATTTCTGATCAAAATCTTATAGTATTGCTTTAAGGTGAGCTACAAGTACATATCCATTGAGAATGAACAAAGTTTGAATAAAGTTTTTCTTTCAAAAACAATGATAAAGTCAAATTAATTTGCACATCTGTACAGATCATGTTATGATGACTTTGAACACCCATTTATGAGGAACAAATGGTATGATTATTGAGTATTAAAAATAATAGCGTTGTAATAAAAAAGGAACCCCAAGGAACCCCAAATTGTTACTTGGTACCAAGTAAAGTAAAAGAATTAAAGCTAATTATTTTCAACTGGGGTCCAAGATGTTTTCATATTCAGTTTATGAATGCAGGAGGAAGACTTGATTTTGCAAAGATGTATTTCAAAACATATTTAGGAAATGATGTTTGTTTTATTGGTTTAATTTGCAAATGCTCAAACCATTAGAACCATCCAGTTTTAGTATCAGTTAGTAATCTAGCCACCCATTCATTGCCTCGGGTTCAATTCCTGGTGAGGGCTGCCTTGTTGGAATAGAATCTCAGAATCTTTGCCAAGATGTCTTTGTATGACTTGATGGGAGCATATCGTAAGATATTCCAATCTTCTTTGCCCCTTACTTAAAGTATTTAGAGTTGGGAAAATATTTCATGAGGGATTGTCTGTCCCATGTAGCCCTACAGAAGAGTCATACCTGTAATCGCAGTAGGTAGAAAGAAAAGTACTCTACCCCTGATTGTTCCCAACCCCATTTTGGTCAATTTCTGGACTTCAAAATCCAGTTCATGCTAATCCTCAAGCATATGAGATTGCACAATATTGGGGGGAAAAGACAAAGAAAATATTGTATGGATATGCAACAAGTAACTTTTTAATGAACATGAAATTCTAAATGAGATAATTATAATAAGGGAAACTTATAGAGCGCAATTAACAAAAGCCTTAGTGATCAGACTATATTCTTGATGGATTTTTAGGGTCTATGATTGCACACATATTTCTGGTCTACTTACATGCTGTTGTACTTCGGTGCCCACTACCAGTGTCTCTGAGCTTCTTGAGCCAATCGTATTCATATCACCATATGAGCAGTTGGTCTGTACGCACCACTGGGAGGCACTTACTTCTCTCTGATAAAAAAGGTTATAAGATTGACTTATACCAATATCTAATAATGTCTGTAACAAGTAACTTTTTAAGGAACTTTAAATTCCAAATGAGATCAGACTTTATCCTTTATTTCTTTTAAAGTCATAATTTTCAAACATATTTTAGACAAAACCTGTATTGATGGTTTTCAGAAATATAAATGCACCAAGCAATTTTCTAAGCTGCTGCGTAGTGTATTGCGTATGCATCAATCGTTTACGCAGCGGTCTCAATGTGAGCGTGCATGTTTAGATCAACACGCATATATCCAAACAAGTGTGCGGTACAGATATCATTCAGGGGTTTTCAATGCTTTATTTTAAAGACTATATGTTATAACTATTATTGTTTTTGATGGTAGATAGGTTTACTAACAAGAATACAAAAATCATGTACACTTTAAAATATAAAATCATTGCCCCCTGCTTGTTGTACGAAATATGGGAAATGTCTAGGGTCGAGTGCCATATTCCATTCCGCTTAACAGTCTGATGGAATATGGTACCAGACCGCAAACCCTATATTTGCAGGTATTACGTGAACAAGTGGGGGGGGGGGGGGGTAACCAATATTGTAGATTGCACACATATTTCTGGTCTACTTACATGTGGTTCTACTTCAGTGTCCACTACTGGTATCTCTGAGCTTGTTGAGCCAACTGTATCACCATCTGAGCAGTTGGTCTTTTGAGTTTGTGATGTAAATGCCTTGGCGACATCTTCAGGAATGTGTTCCTTAAAGAGTATATCCATTGTTGGTCTGTGTTTAGAATCTTCTTTCAAACAATTCTTCAGAATGTGCTCAATCAAAGGCGGGCATGTTGGCTGGATCTGTACTCTTTCTCCATTGAGAATAGCCGTTATCACAGCAAGACTTTCCTTATAATTTATAAATGGTATTTGCCTTGTTTGGATTTCCCAAACAACAACACCATAGGAATATACATCTGATTTCTTTGATCTATTTTGATTAATTACAACCTCTGGCGCCATCCATCGTTCTGAACCAAATCCATAAGTAGAACGAGATCGATAGAAGATTGATGCAGAACCAAAGTCTCCAAGTTTCAATGTATCATCTGCCATTATCAAGAAATTTGGAGATTTTAAGTCTTTGTGTACAAGGTCCATTTCATGAAGATATTGTACGGCCAATGCTGCATGTATCAGCCATCTCCATTTCAAGGTAGTTGATATTGGAGAATTAGTTTTGTGCAAAAAATTGAAGAGATCACCCTTTGGCGCCAGTTCCATGAGAATAAAGATGTCGTTGTATTCTGCAGCATGGTTTCCATAGAATGAAATGATGTTTGGGTGGTTGAGTTTCTTTAATGTATCAATTTCCTTCTCAGCTCGCTCTTTTTTCACTTTCTTAGCAGCAATACGTTCTACTGTGCCATCAGCTTTAATGATGGTTCCTTCAAATACAGAGGATGATTTACTGCCTCCAATTTCTTTGTTGATGGAGACAATGCCTCTATCAATCTCAAAAGTATTGGCCATGATGATCTTATCTGTGTGAAAGGGGGTACTAGGGCAGATGTGTTAGTTTCCCAAAGTAAAGTCCATCCTCGATCATAGCTCTCTATGCTGATCTGGTGCTTGTGAGCTTTATTATTATGTCTTTGCCAACATTCAGACAAAACTATATATTTCAACTTGAATGCTTGCTAGCAAAACAAGCACTGATAATATCAGACTTGATCCAGTATGTTATTAACTTGAGGTATCACAGTGCTGATTTTTCGGCCATCATGATGGATGATAGCACAAAGCAGAAATTCTTTCATATCTGCCCGGATATCTGTGTAAAGTAAAGAAATCAGAGAAAAATTGTTAGACATCTATCTTAGATTTCAAATCTTCCACAATGTCATGCACAAATTGGATCATTGGCGTGCCCAAAGGGGGGGGGAGGGCACTTGGGTGGGGAGGGCATGTGCCCCCAGTTCGATGTGTTAGTTGGGGAAAAAGGCCCATTCCGGGATCTGGTCAATTATCTCTGTCACTAAGAATATGAGTGCCTCCTCTATTCGTGTAAAGCGGGGAAGTTGTCATTGCATCAGAATCATGATTTACACGTAGGAGCTTGGTCTGATTTTTCAAAATTTAATTTTTAATGTCATATGTGAAAGATGACCACTTTTAGAGCCGCCTATACATTACTCAGTGTATAAATTAATTATGGTTACCATAATTAGACGCATATCTCCAAAACGGTACTTAGCAAAGCTGTGAAATTTCACATGGGTTATGAGAAAAATATGACTCTATTTTGGTACCAAAATCTCAAAAAGTTTGAAAAAAAGTAATCAGACCATACTCTCAGTGATGCTCCTTTTCACATCAACCAATTTGCTGAGAAAATTGTGAGTGACAAAAAACATAAATTTTGTTTAATTAAAGGGACTGGCCTAGATCCTGTCCGCTGATTTTCTGACTATATATTTTTTTCACATGTATCGATAGTACATGATTATACTAACATATCCTACCAGTAGTTTCCGCTGAATTTGTGTAACAAAGGAGAAAAATGAAATTATTTAACAGCTGTATTTTTTGTCGC
>JXSR01S000102.1:7874-26705 GCA_000969725.1 Ophiothrix spiculata
AAGATATTTCATTTATCACAATAACGGGTTGTGGCATTATGGTGAAAGCAAAGAAGCGAGAGTTTTGTCGCTATTATCTATGTAACTTTAATCAAATGTGGTATCTAAAAGATATAAATTTTGGTCAACTTGGTCAACTGAAGTAAAATCAGGATTTGTAAAGAAATTAGCCAGATTCACAGAAACATAAGGCCTGAATCAAAGTTTTTCTTTCATTTTTTCTCCTGGAAATCTAAAACAAACAAAATGTTTTCTTATAACTTTAAGATAATGAGGAAAATCAAACACTGCGTTGACAAAGACATTATGAAATTTTACATTCTCATAGGCATTGATAAACACAAGTTTAATGTATATAAATACAATTAGAATGAAGGAAAAAGAGTTGTACTTATAATATTTATCATATCTGGCTTATTTTTCAGTCGATTTATATCATGTTTTCTGCATTTGAAAGTATATTAAATTTGCTTTACTAAAATAACAACAAATTTATGATTTAGTGCTTATATTAAGGTCAATTTCATCCGTAATTTGTGCACATTTTTTAATTCACGTAGTATTTATGTTACATTTTGTATACTCATCCAAGACCATATGATATGTTGTTACATGTACTTTTCTATTTCTATATGGGCCTGTAGCCTCATGAAAAAATAATAAATGCACGAGACTCCGAAGCGGGGTTCTCGTTGCAATATTAAAAGATAGTTATCTCGCTATTTTGCCATTTCTGTGTGGATCTTTTGTCATTTCATTTTTTAATTTGACACGATACAATGAAAAGCACTTACATAAGCTTATAGGCTACGGTTTTTTTCAACAACGAGTGTTGGGATGTCATGTTTTCTGCGAGATTTTCAAACTTCCAGATGGCAAACTATCACAATTTTTGGCCTACATGAGGAGTGGGTTCTCTACATTATATATTGATTTCTTTTACAATAAGATCTTCAAAATTGTGTCAACAGCTTTCTTTAAAAAGGATAACGTCTTTTTTTCTTATTATGAATTTACGCAGTTTCGTTCAATCGATCTTGTTTAGATGTTGCCTGATTGTTGCACAAATGCTTATTAAGGAATCAGAAATGCTTATAACAGCAACGGGAACTACGGAAAATACTCTACAAAAACAACTTATTACACTGACTTTGTTTCGATATAGCGCTTTTAATGAAATCTTACAAGTATACGTTAAGGGTATATCATTTGCAATTCCATTTCATCTGTAACTGAAACAGGTCCAAATTTAAAAGAACGGATCTTCCTGATACTCTCATATTCCTTGACAAGCGGGTAGTTTAGGATAAAATTTCTAGCAAAAGAGTTAAAAATAGGATTCCAATGAAAGATGTCAGTAGTATATTAGGAACGTTATACACATTGTTGTGGAGGATCCTCCACGTCTGCCACCCTGTACATGTGTGGAGGATACTCCACGTCCTCCACACATGTACACACTTTTTGTGAGGATCCTCCACAAAAAGGTGTATAACGCCTAAGGTTTCTGTCGAGACTGTTTTTTCATGTCGACATGTCGCAATAATTTTTTGCCGACGTCGACATAATGTCGACATAAAGTTGACATCAAAGATTTGTATTTTGTGGGGAAAACGAAATTGTTTGAATAAGCAACAATGACCCGTTTAGACGTAGAGTTACATATAGTAATGTACTAGTTCTTTCTCCGTACGACAATAAGGATGATATAAAATTGATATTTTGTAACTTTTTTGCTATGAACCATCATAAAAACTTTTAAAATGGTTGTAAATGAGGAATAACTAATAATAATAAAATTATTTATGGCAACACCTTAAAGCTCAACTGCTAATAAACAGCCATAATATATCAAGTTTTTAGGAATTTTACTTGCCCAGTTTTGTCGACAAATGATATTTCATGTCGACATGTCGAGATATGCTTTATGTCGACATATATGTCTACATAAGGCATGTCGACAGAAATCTTAATTAACGCCCTGGATTATTTTTGAGGGTACCGGGTAAACATAATGTTCTCATGACGTGTTGCATTGTGATTGGTCAGATCGATGATCGAAGATCATGTCATGATGCTGAAGAAGATGATTGGCTAATCTTCCACTTCATAATTTACGTTGGCGCGTGATACAATTGGTTGATACAAATGGGGTGATATCAAGTGATGTGCGCACTATAAAATGCGTGGACTCATCCGGCGGTTTAAACCTACAGACGTTTCAGAATTTCTGCCATATTCTCCATTACTTGATCGTCACTATCGTCATCATCATCTTCAGTCTCATCATCCTCGTGAACATTATTTATATGTCTCTTAAGGTCATGCTTGCGACTATATGTTCTATCACACAACGAACACATGTGACGAATAGACTGCAGCAAAACGGTGCTGAATTGCTGTGGTTTATAAACTTCAATGTATTCTACACATTACACTGCAGTTACATTAAGGCTACACTTGGAACTTCAAGCCAGCTGCAAAAAACACTCAATTAGCAGAGTTTAATAATTATATTGATAGATGTTTATCCCGACAGAGAGCTGAGGAGATTCATCAGGCCACCTACTGTAAATAATGCACCCACTTCCTCCACATTTGTTAACCTTTCTTCATCAACTTTCACAGATGCAGAACTCGGCCTCCACTCTTAAGGTCTCAAATTCTTCCAAAAGGAAGTTTACCAGGTCAAGATCTCACTGACTACTATTACAGAATACGTCTCAGGGAGTTTTTCTTGATGAGCCTGAACCTTTTCGATGGAAGAGTACTTGGGTCCACCCAAGAGCAGGGAAGCAGCCATTGAGATATATGTGCAGACTGTAGGTGCCCAAGTTTTTAACTCTCCAAATTTCTCCAACAGGACACATGACAATCCCCAGAGAAGAACGAGAACACTCAATTCCTAACGTGCTGACATCACCATCAAGGAAGCAGACAAGGGCTCAGCAGTAGTAATGATGGATCGCCAGAAATACATTGACGAAGCCATGCACCAACTCAACAACCATACTACTTCAACTTACAGTTTACTTGATTCCGATCCCACAGATGATTTCTCTCGACAGATTCAGCGCACCCTTAATGACATGTTTGACCGTAATACTAACTGAGAAATCGTTTGAATTCCTTTCCCACAGAGAATGCAATCTTGCCAGATTCTACCTTCTTCCTAAGCTGCACAAAGAAGGCACGGATGTTCAATTTTGAATGGCAACGGATCCCCCACAGAACACCTGGTTTTTTTTTAATTATTTGTAGATCATTAAACCTCTTTTTCCCACAGGGCCCCTCATACATTCATGACACCCCAGACTTCTTACGCAAACTGGAGAACATCAAGTACCAGCTACCCAGCACTGCCATAATTGGCACGTACGTTGGTTGTCCCCTCCTAACAAGAAACCCTGGCACCGCCCCTGACCTGATCTCTAGGCAAAAATACATCTCCAAAATTGCTTCGTATAACGATACAAAATCATGATAAAATAAAGGTTCTTAGGCAAATCCAGTAAAGTACTAGTAAAAGAAGCCCCTACTCGAAATGTTTCGACTCCTGTCTGGAATCTTGTGCACTCGATTATTATGGTTTGAGTTACTGAATGGCAACCTTTGATGACTGTTATGACGTCATCTTCTTCAAAGGTTGCCGTTGGATGACCTGGCCGTAAATTCTACTTAGTTTGTATGACCCCTCGTCCTTATTTAATATCTCTGTGCCCCTGCTACTTATCCAAATGGAAAGCCATCTGGTGTTTCTTAAAAAGCCATCTAGTGTTTCTGTACGTTTCGTGTCTAATTCTGTAAGTGTCTCTCTCAGTCAGTAACTTAAATTAATGTCTCTGTGCCCCTGCTACTTATCCAAATGGATTCTTAAAAAGCCATCTAGTGTTTCTTAAAAAGCCATCTAGTGTTTCTGTACGTTTCGTGTCTAATTCTGTAAGTGTCTCTCTCAGTCAGTAACTTAAACCAGACACAATCGGGTAAACAAGATTCCTGATAGGAGTCGAAACATTTCGAGTAAGTGCTTCTTTACTTTACTGGATTTGCATAAGAACCTTTATTTTATCATGTTTTACGATCAATTCTGATGAATTTGATTCATACAAAAATCCTTTGATACGTCTTCAGCAAAATGTGTATTCAAACAGTTTTGGATTATTTGGATCGCTGCCTTCATCCAACGACGATTTGAAAATATCAAAAATAATAAAAAAATTGATGAAGCACCTTGAAGTATGACACTGATGCACAAAATAATTAGCCTTGTTTGTGGAACATTAGAAATATGAATGCAAAGTGTGCAGCTGCAGATGAAATTCAACGCAAACAAATTTAATTGACTCGGTAAATTGTTTCATTGAATTACATTGTAAAATCGAGGCGTTTGAAATGAACTGGCAAATATATAGGTTAAATATGCCTAGCATGCATACGGATTTTTAAAAATTGAAAAAAAAAAACCCACCACTAAATAGATTTAGAAATTAATATCGATGTAAGGTTTATGACAATTTTCCATGTCTTATTATTGCATTTGGTAGTATGATCTCTGCTTGAATAAATTCAAATGCTTATAACATTTTTATTGCATGCTATGAGCCATTTTGTGACATTTCAAAAAAATCACAATCAGGGTATTTTATGTTATTTCTAATATTTTAATGCTTGTGTTGAAAATTTCGATTTAAAAATCATTTAAAACTCAAATGCAGTTATTGAACTAGTGGAGAAAATAACTAAGTCCGTGGAACTATTATAAAGAAAACCCCCGGGAGAAAAACAAAGTAGCCAACTCAATGTGGGGAGGATAATAACATAAGCCTAATGTGTACAAAAAATAAACAAATTTGATCCTTAATGTGCTTTTTACCTTGTCCGTTGGATCTACTTTATATTTATATTTTCTGTGGAACTTAATGAAAGTACTTTTTGACCTATCACTTGAAGGCCTTTGATACCATTGATCACAGTATATTAGTACATAAACTTGAGCATTATGGATTTAGAGGTCGCGTAATAAAATGTTTTTTACCAGTTATCTAGAAAACGGAAACAATTTGTCCGTTACCAATCTTGTGTTTGGGAATTCACACATACCTATTATGTATCCGAGGTTGTGATTGGTCACCTAGCCATGTATAAACAACGTTTATTCATGGTAAATAATCAATAACACAGCCGTATCACCAACTCTCGCATCCTTTGATTGGCTTAAAGTTACTCTTATATGCAATCCGCGTTGTGATTGGCCGATCGCAATCATATGTTTTATCACATGATCGCTATTAGCCAATCGGCGCATACGTTACTTGGCGACTGATTGGTGATAGATCGATAACTGATCAGTAAATACATCAAATTTCTGCCGGCGATTTGCGATGGGAAAAGGATGTTTTTTGACAGATTTCTGCCCGGATTTTGCGATTCTGAACGCCACCGGCCCTCGTGCCAAATCAAGCGATTACACACGGACACATATAAATGAACCCCTAATTTAAATATATAACATGTGACATTCCACAAGGATCCATCTTGGATCCAATGTTGTTTATACTTTGTTGTATTCAGATTCAGATATCGCTTCAAAAATGAATAAAATCAATGATGAACTAAAGTGATTTGATTTGATTTCATTTGATTTTTAAGCAAACAAATACAATGTTTACTGTTGAGAGATATTTTCTATTATCTTTTTCATTGGCTCATGACAATCATGGTATAGTGTTGCCTGCATGTAAAACATATACAGACTCCCAAAAAAGTATCGCCTCACCTCGAAAAAATGGCTCGTACGCAAATATGGTCACGCAAAAATACATAAACGTAAGTTTGAAGATTATGTGTACAAGCATGGGCGTCTTTTCATTTTGGAGTGTGGGTGTCCAGGGGGTGGAGCCCCCGGTGGGTGTCCAGTGAACAGAGCCCCTTGGTGGTTTTAGGGGCGAAGCCCCCTGAAGCCCTAGCGTTTTTTTTGCATTCTAAGGGTGTTCCTAACACTATTTTTGTGGGTAATGTGAAGACAGAGCCCCTTGGTGGGGGGCAGGGGGCGAAGCTGTCTAATAATTCGTACGCGTAAGATTTCCTGGATCGCATAAATAGGTGATACGCATGTTGCAAACCCGCGATGTTGCCATAACTAAAAGAGTATATGTGCGTGTCTTTATTTGCTTAGAATACGATGCAAACGTTTCACACAATAGGCCTAACTAATTCATAGACCATACACTGAACTCAAAGGTTTTTAAAATCATTACAATGAAAAAAAAATGTAAGGATGTAAGATTTTTAAAATCATTACATTTGAAAAAATTAAATGTAAGGATGTAAGGTTTTTAAAATCATTACATCAAAAAAATAAATGTAAGAATGTAAGGTTTTTAAAATTATTACATCGAAAAAATGTGAGGATACCGGATGTAAGGTTTTAAAATCATTACATAAAAAATAAAATGTGAGGACGTAAGATTTCAAAATCATAACATCGAAAATAAAACCTTACATCCTTACATTTAATTTAATTTTTTCCAATGTAATGATTTTAAAAACATTATATCCTTACTTTTTTTTTGATGTAATGATTTTAAAAATCTTACATCCTTAGATTTTATTTTTTCGAAGTAATGATTTGAAAACCTTACATAATTACATTTTTTGTCGATGTAATGATTTTAAAAACCTTACATCCTTACGATGTAATGATTTTAAAATTTTACATCCTTTCATTTTTTTTGATGAGCAAGTTTTTCCTTTTCCCGTTCTTTAATTTCCTTTTCCTCTTCGAGTTCTTCCTCTTCTATTTTTTTTCATTCTCTCTTTCTCTTTCCTTCTTTATTTCTTTTCTTTCTTGTATTCTTTCTTTTCTTTTAATCTTTTTGGTACGTTTGACCACTGAAGGAAGTGGACGAAGACAAAATTTACAGGTGCTCCTGGATGGTCATTCAGTTCAATTGCTTGTCACAAAGATAATGCAGATACTTGTACAAAGCGTTGTGTTATGAGGTAGGACGAATCTGCGTTACACACTGATGTAGAATGGAATTTGCGTGTCCTTTCTTTTTAACGCATTGCAATTATTTTCCTATGTTAAAGTCCCAGTAAATAATATATCATTGTAAAGCTATGATTGTAAGGATTGTCGACAAACCACAAAAAAGTGGATATACAGGGTGAAACAAATGTCATTAAGGGTGTAAGTATAGAATTTCATGCAAAAATGGTACCATAATTGATTTCATCATATCTTTATAACTGTATGTAATTCAATAATCTGACCCTTAGATATATGAAGGGGGTGCTATATACAGGGTGTCCCAATAAACATTGTGCATGGGAACGGCGCTGATTTTCTCAGAAGTAAGGCACACCAGCGACCTCAAAATTATACATTCTAAAGATCATAGTTTTATTCATCATTGTTGAAAATGTCAAGAAAAACCAATGATGCAAACCAGAAATATCACAGAGTTTGTCTACTTGTATCATTTTCCTTCTGCACAATGGGATTCCTGTGGTTAAGCATGTTCACAACGAATATCGAAAGGGTCTTTACAACATTAACGGTTGAATAGTTTAGAGTGACTAAGTCACCGCATATGTTTCGCCAATATTCTTTAAAAGGTAATCATATGAAGCCACTTTGGATATGTTCCTTTTTTCTTTTACACAAAGACTGTAAAACTAGGTTTATTGACAAAATTGCTCAATGCTTCCTATATATTGTTTACATGCTAAGGGAAAGCTGGTTTCTTCGTTTTCTTTTGGAAACTGAACACTTAATCTAACAAAGTTATATTCTTTTTATACAATTGCACAAAAAACCATAAAACCAAAAAACAACAACACCAAAACAAAAAGAAACAGATAGTTGTCTTAGTTCTTATTTCAGATCAAAAGCAGTGAGTCCATCACAGGGTTAGTATCAATGCCAATTGTTCAGAAAAGGAAAACCTCCACGAAATCTTTTAATCAAAAATCTGTGAATAGATCTGGCTGCTCGCATTGCTTCTAAAATTCTTACATCAACAAAATAATGTTGTTTCTTAAATATCAAACAATAAAAACACAAATCAATCACATGGTATTTGTGTCATTAGTGTTTTAATAGTTGCGTTGCTTTAGATTTTGGTTATTTTTGTTTTATATATTCTGAGAGTTCTTTAAAGTCATGTTAGTGTTTGTTTTTCACTTGTTCATTTTATTTTTTTTGGTCATTAACACGTTGCACATCTGTCAATATGTCTCCATTGGCTGTTAATTATCTTTTACTCTAACAGCATGAGAAATCATTTACAGTAAATTTCTCAAGCATGATTTCGCATAGACCATTTTTAATGCCCTCTGATTACAGGGTTAACCGCAGGATTCCCATTTGTGCAGGACGAAAATGATACAAGCTGACAAAATTAAAATATCTCTAGTTTGCCTTGATGGATTTTCTTGATATTTTCAGCAATGATGAACAAAACTATGATCTTTAGAGTATATAATTTTGAGGTCGCTAGTGTGCCTAACTTTTGAGAAAATCAGCGCCGTTTCCATGCACAATGTTTATTGGGACACCCTGTACTTTTAAATAAACCAAATTTGTAGTGAAGGAATTAGCTTATGTACTGAGCTATAGTGTGATCAAATATTTCTTAAAAGTCAATTGGAATCCATTACTACAAATGTGTACCGCCGCGGCAAAAGGGTCCAGTTGTCGACTCCTACATGTTGCTCATTGTAGCATATCTGATGTATACAAATACCATACATTAGATATGCTACAAGGAGCAACATGTACGAGCCGACAACTGGACCCTTTTGCCGCGGCGGTACACAAATACCAATTTATGTGACTTCATCCAGATTTGTTTTCATAATCATCCACAATTTCTTTTCATAATCACTGATTTCTCATTTGTTCATAAACAATAAACCTTCAGTAGGTACAATGAAAGGTAATAGCCAATATTTATAATGCACCGTATAGTCGCTTCAATGCATTGTAAAGGATGCTATGGTTGTAGCAAGTATGTTACATAGCATCCTCGCATCCCCACACAGCGCCATTTGAATGCAATTTCAAAAAGTAAAGAAAAATTGAATATGAAACAATGGGGACTTATAGCCGGATAAATTGTCAAGGTTATGGTCCATAAACCAAATCAATTGACCACTCCTATCTGAAATTATGGTAAAAATACTCCTGATCATGCTGATTTCTACCTAAAACTGTAACGCCTCCACCCTTTTACATACCTCACCTATTAATGACAGAAGGCCACAACCCGGCATTTTCCCTTTATTTGATTAAATAAATACCACTTCCATGATTCCCGTGTTGCTTTGTTTTTCAGTCAGTCAGATTTGGAAAAATAAATAACCATCTCATTTATTAGCTGGAAATAATCTCACGTGTTTGCACTTTGGTGGTCTGCGATCGGTGCCATTGAGCTGACTTTCAATATTAAAATGTATTTGATTATCATATAGACCTATTATGTTACAATAACAAAAAACAAATACAAGCATAAAGCATAATTAGTTTATGAACGTTCCGGTCGATTAGTCAAAATATCCATCGCGAAAACTCGTGCAAGTGACAGCTGTATACGGGGGAGGGGGTTGCCGTTTCCGTAGTTGCCATATCTAGGCCCTATATTATTCAGTAATCATGCAAAAGAACCTATCGATATTGGGTTAATTAATTGGGATCCCCCTTTTCTGTCAAACGGACACAATCTCGGCACCTGCCGAAATACCCTCCAAGCATGAAAGGATTCAACTTAGGCCAATTATACATAATCTAGACCTACTGTATCATTCCTAGGCCTAACTTCTTGAAAAAATGAACATGATGAACGGACACCATCTCGGTACTTGCTATTTCAGCACCTGCCGAAATACCATCCAAGCATTGAAAATACAATTTCTTTCCAAGCATTTAGGATACAGCAACAGAGAGATATGGCCACGACGATGGTACCCCAAAAAACCACTCCGGAAAGGATAATCATTTGATGGCAGGACGTCGAAACCGTCTACTGTTAACCTGTGCAAGAAGCAAAATGCTAGGTTTAGGCAATTGGAACATGAGATCAATGAATCAGCTAGGAAAACTGGAACTCTTGATAAAATAGCTTAAACCGGAGCATAGTAGGATTATGTGAAACCAGATGGAAAGGAGAAGGAGTTTTCAACCCAGACAAAGAAACAACTATTGTCTTCTCAGGAAAGGATAGCGGCAAAAGTGAAAGTGGTGTAGCGATCCTACTCAGAAACGAAGCCAAAAATCCACTAGATGCATGATACTCCTATATCAGACAGAATTGTAATGGTGATAAACCTAAACCCTCCACCATCATCCAGGTTAATGCCCCCACATCAACACATGATGCGAACACTATTGAGCAATTTTATGGACTACTTCAAACAAGTGTAGACAAAGTCAATGGCGGTGACATACTGGTGATCATGGGAGATTACAATGCCAAAATTGGAAAAGGTGAAGACATCAGATGCGGAGTAGGCAAATTTGGCCTTGGAGAAAGAAATGAAAGTGGTGATAAGTTGGCAGAATTAATTCTGCCATGTCAACAGCCTGGCAATAACCAACACAATGTTCGACCACCATAAGAGGAATCAATATACCTGGATATCCCCAGGGGATAGGTACAGAAACCAAATAGATTACATCATGATACGGCGTAGATGGAATTCAAGTATAAAGATGCAAAAACGCTTCTAGGCGCTGATAGTGACACTGACCACATTCTGTTAGTTGCTAAGATGCAAATAAAGTTGTCTAAAATCAAGAAGACACCAAGGCCAGCAAGACTGAATGTAAAGTCGCATGAAGATCCAAGAATTGCCAAGTTTTTCTTGAACTCATCTGAGCCAAAATTCAAGAAAGAACTCTCAGAAACAGAAACAAACAAAGACATTTCATCTGAAACTTTGTGGTCAACCTACAAGACAGTGCTTAAAGAATCAGCTGATGCAACTCTTGGTAAAGTTAAAAGAAGTGCCAAGAAGCCCTGGATCAGTGAAGAAGTTCTCCAACTAGCGGAAGAAAAGAGCAAACTAAGACGTGACAAAGGTACTAAAGCCAAGGAAGAAAGGCACAGGGAATTAAGATCAGAAATTCAAAGGAAGATCAGACGGGATAAAGCAATTTGGCTGGAAGAAAGATGGCTAGAAGTAAATGATTTCAACATAACGGGAACATCCAAAGAAATGTACATTGCCATTAAATCGGTTAAGACAAATCCAAGAGAGGCACAGTAAGCATGTATCAAAGACAAAAACGCAGGCATCTTAGATCAAAGAACAGACATCTTAGACCGGTGGAGAGAGTATGGAGCTGAGCTCTTTAAAAGACCACCCAATGAAAGCCCATTGATAGAAGAGAAGATTCCTGAACAAGATCAAGAACCAACACCACTTCTCTCAGAAGTTGGACATGCTGTCAAACAACTTGCAGGGAAGTCTCCAGGGATTGATGGAATACCAGCAGAACTTGTGACAGCAACATGTCCATATGGCATCAAATTCCTCCAAAAACTGTGTGTTAGCATATGGACTTCCTGCCATTGGCCAGATAGATGGAAGGTACAGGAATTTGTTGTTCTGTTCAAATCCGGGGACCAGAAACTGTGTTCAAACTACAGGACAATTGCCCTCATAAGTCACACCAATGAGATCCTTCTTGTAATCATAGTCAACAGAATGAAACAAAGCTGGGGCAAGAGCAACCAGAAGATCATGCTGCATATAGGAAAGGAAGAGGGGCCAGAGATATGCGTGTGTGTCTACAAGTTCTACTCGAGAAGGTGATTGCCATGAATCAACAAGCTTTTATCATGTTCATTGACTGCTCAAAGGCATTTGATTCTGTGAACCACAACAAACTATTCAACATTTTCTTAGATATGGGCTTCCCAAAACACATCGTTGCATTACTCCAATCTCTCTACGTAAACCAAAGAGCTAAATTCCGATGGAATGGTGAACACACAGAAGAGATTGATATTGGAAAAGGAGCAAGACAGGGCTGCATATTATCACCTTAC
Organism: Ophiothrix spiculata; assembly: GCA_000969725.1. Lineage (NCBI taxonomy): Eukaryota > Metazoa > Echinodermata > Ophiuroidea > Amphilepidida > Ophiotrichidae > Ophiothrix > Ophiothrix spiculata. The sequence goes on from JXSR01S000102.1 coordinate 19,931, forward strand.
CTCTTTGTTACGTACACGGTAAGTGGGATGAGGGAAGCAGAAGCCGACACAGCACTCATTGAATCTTCCAAAGATGGGATTGAAAACCTCACTCATGCAGTCAAAAATGCTGGAAAGAAACTCAATTCGCATCTAAACGTCAAGAAGACCAAACTATTAGTTGTTGGCAGTATCACCTGCAACTCTGACCACAGCATCCAGATTTTTAAAGGATTCTACAACTTCAATTGTCTGGAATCCTTTAAATATCTCGGATCCACAAAGACTGGAAATGCCTATTGCTCCAAAGATATAAAGACAAGAATTGCCATAGCGAAAAAGAGGATGGTTGATTTGCACACACTTTGGGATGACAAGAACATCTCCACTTGCCTGAAAATGAAACTGGTCAAAACCCTGGTCTGGAGTGCTATGCTATATGGTGCAGAAAGCTGGACACTGCATGGCTGCGGAAATGTGGTTTTGGAGAAAAATACTTAAGATCAGCTTGAAACAAAAAAGAACTAACCTCAGTGTGGACACTGGAAGAGAACTCCTGGGTAAAGTGATCCACCTCAAGATGGGTTATTTTGGTCAAAGTGGAGTTTAGTGGAAGCCCTTTAGCAGCACAAATAATTGAATGCCAATTAGAAGGGAAAAAAAGAGGCGAGCAAAGAAAGCAGTGGTTTGATCAAGGAATGGACAGGTCTCACATATTCTGAAGTCAAAAGAACAGCACAAGACCGAAGCAGATGGAGAAAGACAACAATAAGTTTTGCAGATGATCGATGAGGTCGCCAATCTTCAGCAGATGAAGGAGGCAGACAAGTAAGTAAGTAAGTAGGATACAATTTCGGCTGGCGGACACTATTTCGGCACCTGCAGAAATACCCTGCCCGGATGAGTAAGTGTCATGATATAACACATCGACCAATTACAAACGCAATATCGGTTTTTTTAACCCCACCCTTTATTTAATTACTGATCTACATTTTTGATTGGTTACAACTTGAATTAGATTTCAGGAGTTGGTACAGGAAATATACATAGGAATTATATCTATATAAACAACGGATGTGATAAAGACAAATAGACCAGAGCTCGTTCGTGTGGCTACTGACGATTTGTGAAAAAGTAGAATTCTGAGGTTTTGCTGATTGCTAGTTTACCTAAAATAAACAAACAGTGGAGATATAAGGTAAGAACGTTGATTCATTTGGCTAACCATAGAACGAGAGCGACGGTAGACAGTTTAGCCCAAGGAGTTTAACTTGTGGTTTATTTATCTTTACTTATTTCTATAAAAAACGCAATTTTTAAACAGGTAGTTCACTAAAATTGTCAGCAGGACCCTGCATAAAACACAAGAAGTATGAGCGTAAATTTATGCATTTACTCCTTCAATCAGTGATTTTAAAGAGTATTCAGTAATTTTTATAAATGATTTGCATTTGATTCATTAGAATTTTAATTCCTGTAAAATAACGCAATGACGTCAAACTACAGAGACTTGCCGTAAAATTTACTTTCCAACCGTTGAATTGTTTTTACGTGATTTAAGGGTACGAGGAATCCCTATGCTCAGGAAAATGTGAATCCCAACTATTTTTTAATCATGAAAAGATAAATAGTTTCCACTGCCTTTGCGGGGACTCGAACCATGGATTATGGCAGGAGTTAGTCATGCATTACGAAGCAAGCGCTCTACCGCAGAGCTATCAAGGCATTGTTGAGATCGTGAACTAAAATCTAAAACATAAACATTAGAATGCCGTATTTTTCTTTTGTTTACATAAAAATTGCAATTTTTGCCTCATTGGAATGCTCGATTTGTAAGTAAATTATGCGAATGCGTATATCAGACAAAATGTAGATAATGTAGATACTAAAATCAGGCTATTCACAGCTCAAACAGGGCGAACTCAGAGTCATAATTCACGCCTGGTTTTTCGGGCAAAACAACGCGGGTTTGTTACATTATCATTCAAAATCAACACAACACATTTATAAAATATTATTTGTAATTCAATAAAAAGTATCAAGCCTACAATCTGTCAAAATTTGAAAACAGGCGAGTAGTTCGAACATCATAAAATTTTAAGGTTTCGGCGAAAAAGGTGTAAATTTTTCGAAGTAGTTTATTGACGTAATTTTGACCTTGATAATGGACGTGAAATCACTAGCTAAAGTCTCATGTATAAACTAGAGACTCTATTACATATGTACGCCAAAAATTGTATTATTCTGATATGTGTAAGTAGGTAAAAAGTTGCAGTAAAGATGCCGTTGGCAAAAATGGCACCCATTTAGGGACCGTAGCCTTAAGAATCTGTCACACATCACCATATAGAGACAAACGTACTTAACCCCACTATTGTTTTGGTTCATACATTGTTGCTCGTCATGTGTTCGTTAGAAGTACGTACAATGCGTTTTCCATACGAATTGTCCGTTATGTATACGTTCAAAACGTTATCCATACGGCTGTCTGTTTAACACACGTTCAGTATGTTCAACTTTTGTACGTTAATCATACGTTTTGGCACTATACGGTGATGTCTGACAGAGCCTTTACATGTAATTGGCTTTCTTAAAATAACAGAGGGGAGCGTGGCCAAGCAGTTAGCACGGGTCTCGGAATGCAGAGGTTGTGGGTTCGAGACCCGGGCCGGGCGGTTTTCGTTTCCTAGTTTCCTTGAGCAAGGAACTTTACTTTACTTGCTCCGTGGTCGGACAGTCACGTAAAGCCGTGGGTCCCCTGTACGAATAGACTCCTTCATGGGGTATATGCATGTTATCATGCAAGTACTTTTGATTGATTGATTAGACCATGATGGTCACACTCAGTCAAAAAGTGATAAGATACATTAATATTAATACAAGTTAAGCTCAGTCGCACAAAACCGTATAGAGTCCAAACGTACGAATAACGTACATATCTTTCACATTCTGAACGTATGCTAAACAGACACCACCGTATGGATACAGTGGCGGCGGAAGGTAAAAAATTTAGAGGGGGGACGGGGTTTTTCAGCAAAAATGGTCGGAGGAAAATTATGATTTTTTTGCAAAAAAATCTGTCAAATCGGCTAATTCAGCTAAAAATTATATAAAAATCTTGAAATTTACGCAAAAATGCCAAATTTTTACTAAAATTTGACAAAATATATGAAAATTCGCGCGAAGCGCACAATTTTTTTGATTTTTAACGTTTATATTATCAAAACAAAGGAAAAATTTCAATTTCCTTTCCTTTTCTTTCTTTCTTCTTTATTTTTTGAGGGGTCCCCTGGGTCCGCCGCCTATATAACTAATTGAACGTACTTCTAACGAACACATGACGAACAACACTAGAGGGGAGCGTGGCCGAGCGGTTAGAGCACGGGTCTCGTAATGGGGCAAACTACACGAGAGCTTGGAATCTACATCCATGTACATCGATGTACATTCCAGGAGTAGAGATTGTGTCTACACGGTGGCGCGTCAACCAGATGTGGATTCACGCTGCGTATTCGACTGCGCGTATATGTTTGCGCCTACGCGTTATACCTACGCGTACAATCAAGTCGCATGTCAACGCGCACGCACACGCAGTGTGTGAGGCGTGACGAATGTATCGAATTGAATGTACATGGATGTACATCCCAGGAATCTACATGGATGTACATTCCGAGCTCTCGTGTAGTTTGCCCCATTGTGGGTTCGAGCCCCAGGCCGGGCTGTTTTCGTCTCCTTGTTTCCTTGGGCAAGAAACTTTACTCTACTTGCTCCGTGGTCGGGATTAAGGGGTTTTCTCTGAGATGCAGTTGCTTACGAATGCGGGATAACGATTTTTTTCATAAATAGTAAGAAATCAAAAAAATGTTTGTGCTCAAATTTCAATGCACACTGAACGCATGCTTTTCTAACGCGTTTGGTTAATCACGCGCCGCCTAGCTGCGTAATATATACGCGGGAAATATGCAGACGCAGATGTGCCTTCAAAGAAATCAAATTTGATCAAAAAAATGCCAGTTTTGGTCGTTTTTCTTGAAAACTGACACGGTGACCATATTTGTTTATTTCAGTATTTTGAAGAGCGCAAAAAGTGCTTTAACATATGTAAAAATTAAAAAAATAAATGGAGGATTTACTATTTTACAAGCACATAATGATCGACATTTTGGAGTTTTCCCTATATACTTTGTATGGTTAATCGGGTGGTTTTTTGGGAAAATATGTACTTTTTGAAATGCCTGTATCTCAAAAACGAGCACAGTGACCTATATTTTTTATTTAAGAATCGTTGTCAGCACAAATAAATCTACCAAATACTAAATTTTTAAGAAAATAAATGGAGTATTTGCATCTCAGAGAAAACCCCTTAAGTGAAGCACGGGAATGTTCTACATACAAAAATGTCCTTTTGGGATGAAATGCCATAATAAATTAATACAATATCGATCTTTTAAAAAAGATACGTTGTGACCTTCAGTGTTATCTGCATGCAATTTATATGCAATAGGGCCTATATGCCACATATTTCCTATCAGTCTTGTGAAAGACTGCTTGCGTCTTGTTATACACATCTATTTACTTGTTTAGAATTAAAATCGTGTTAAAACGTCATAAATGTTATTGGGATAGAGTCTGAGTAGGTTATCATACCATCTTGGGCAAATTCGCCATAGGGCCAACTTGCCCCATGTGGTAGAGGGCCAACTCGCCCTGTAGTCCCAGTTTTGACTTAACCTCGTCGTATACAGTGTTCGAAATTCTGGTTGTCCGGTTGCCCGGGACAACCAAATCTAGCGCCAGGCAACCTAAATTAATGCTGCGGTTGTCCGGCGGACAACCATAATTTTTCAAAGTCAAAACATACTTCTTGGCAAGTTTATTTCAAACCTGGAACCTCCTATAAATTCTACAATTTTTGAGCATTTTTCTCCAATGCTCTGATTGCGCTGTGCGTAGTCTAAGTAATTATATCGTCCACAATTTTCTACATAAGTGTGAAAATTTTGTTTTGAATTACGGACAACCAAATTTCTGACGGACAACCAAAAATTACAACCTGGTTGTCCGTTGGACAACCATGTTTTTTTTCCTTAATTCGATCGCTGGTCGTATACCAACAAAACAAAGGATAAAGTGGATTTGATCCCATGACATGTTGGACATGTACCATAGCTCGTAATCAATAACTTGAACCAGCGAAGTAATATCTTGACACTAGTACAAAATTACGTTTGCTTACTGAAAAGTTTACTTAGGTAACTCAAAAACTCGTTTTACTGATAACTCATACAAAGAGATGAGCTGGGTTTTGTAAATTTTATGGTAAATTTGATGCATTATATATGACCAAAAATCACCAGTAACATAATTCTCCGTAGGTCACGTGAGCAGAAACTCGTGGTGGGCCAACTCACCCCACCTTCCCCTATCCAAATATAAAGTCATTGCCACATCAAAGTGCAATATTCTATATCAACTTTTAGAGGAACTTTTATAGGGGCTGACGAATCAATGAAGGAATAACAATTTTACTTTAATACCAATCGAAATTAATCTAAATTTCAAACACACTATTTTCTACTGCATATTTTTTTAGAGTCTTTTAAAAGTTTTACTTTTTGTTTGTTTAAATCTACAGGTCGACGGTGTGTCGGATTTGGTTTAAAGTACTTCTTTTTTAGAACGTAAGGAGCCAGAATTCGTGAAACAATGGAGTTGAAAATGCTAACATATTGTTTTCTTGTGGCAATAGTCTCTCTACAAATCATTGGAGAACACGGGAGTGAAGGAAGCGCTATCGAAGCAGACGAAGACAAGCTTACCAACGTCAATCGTTTACGGATACGGCAAGCCAGAAATGACCTGCGGGACGACCTGCGTCGAAGAACCTCAAAGTGCACTTGCCCAGAGAGTAGGCAGCCACAGTGCTGCGTTTCTGGGTGGTAAATAAAGACGCAATGACCCCGTAGCCAGGATTTTTTCAAGGGGGTGCGGATTTTCAAAAAGTGGACCGTTTGGAGGAAATTTTTTAGATTTTAGTGGTTTTGACAAAGTGACAAGAAAAAAAACCCGGGTTTTAGCACTTTTGCAAGCATTTTGTGCAGTATTTTATTCAAAAATGACCTACCTTTACGTATTTTTGTGCTTTGGGTGTTCTTTTGGTGGGCATTTAGGGACTTTTTGTAGACCTTTTTTGTACATTGTCATTTTTTTTTGGGGGGGGGGGGAGCGACGCCCGCACCGCACCCCCCCCCCCCCACACTGGCTACGGGCTTGGCAATGACAGCTGGCAGACCATTGATTATAATTGCAGAGCAGGAGAACACAATGGATTTATTTGCCGCATGACATTTATTTGTATATTTATTTATTTATTTATTTATTAAAACAATATTTAAACAGGGTTACCTGTTCAATACAATATTGTCAGCAGAACCCTGCATTTGAACACAATAGTTACACATATTAAAGAATTATAAAGAGCAAATTTATGCATTTACTCCTTCAATCAACGGTTTTAAAGAGTATTCAGTATTTTTTATAAATAATTTGCATTTGATTCAATAAAATTTGCCATGAAATTTACTTTACAACCGTGAAATTGTTCTTACGGGATTTAACCGTCAGAGTTGTTTTTTGTTTATTACCACTCTTAAGGGTACGAGGAATCCACATGCTCAGGAAAATGTGAATCCTAACTATTTTTCTATCATGAAAAGATAAATAGTTTCCACTGCCTTTGCGGGGACTCGAACCATGGATTATGGCAGGAGTTAGTCATGCATTACGAAGCAAGCGC
>JXSR01S000102.1:40634-53527 GCA_000969725.1 Ophiothrix spiculata
TCAAATTATTTTACTTAGTCAGATGGTGTTTGAAAAATTTGTTATCTCATTGATAATAGCCAAACATGGGATAAGCCAAATATTTTGCATAAATCTACTATATTTAATGATGTACTTACAGGCTTGACTTCTCTCTATGATTCGGAATGGTATTCTATTATCTCAACCGATTCATCAAACTTTGCACTTGTAAGAAAGACAAAGGTACTACTGAATACAAATCCAAAAGTCACCCAGAAAACGAGTGGTCTACTTATTTAGACAAAGTAAAGGGAAATTGAATTACTAGTTATCAATTTGGTTATACCGTATTGCATGACCATCCTTTTCATCATTCAATGCTGGAAATATATTCTGTACATAAACTTGAAAGATCGTGATGACTATGAATTTGTTATAATTCAGGGTTCATAGTGTCAAGACCAGAGTGAATTCAAAGACTTTTAATGACTTTTAAGTCATCTTTTCAAAGACTTATAAGACATTTTTGCACAGACTTTATCACGTTCAGGCTTACACAGGGCTCACTGAAATAAGTAAAATTACACATGCTAGAAGATGAGCGTAAAGTTATCAATTTCATCAGCTTCCACACACACAGGTATTACAAGCCCTAATAAATAAACCTAAATTTCTGACAATCATTCAGTATACTTTTTAATTTAAAGACTTTTCAAAGACTTTATACAAAATTTAAAGACTTTTCACTGATTTTAATGACCCAAGTCACATTTATTGACTTTTCAAGGAATTCAATGACCGCTATACATGTTTATTCTGTACATAATGGAATGATGATAATATAGATATTGAGAAAATCTATTACTGCTTTATACTGAGATGCAATCCTTTTTTTCCAGGGATCCATAAAAATATGCCTGGACATTTATTCCTGCATAAAAAAGTACTGCAGTCTGTTTTTAAACTTTTTAATCTAAATTTATTTTTGATATTTTCTGGTAAGTGTATTATGTCTAATAAATGTAACTATGGAAACTATTGCTCCAAATCTACTAAATCTAGTAACAAAAAATAATTCAACTTACCGTAAACTGGGGTTACTTTTACCCACTTTTTCTCAAGTTTGTTATATATTATCATAGCACTCAACTTGGGCTTTCACATAATTTTTTTTCTTTTGAAAAAGAATGAATGTGAAAGTCCTGTTTTTCTTTGAAATGTTGGGTGGGCAAGTAACCCCGTGATGGGGTTACTTTGGCCCACACATTATAAATCAAGTTTAAACCTAGTGTAATAATAATAATAATAATAAACGACACTTAATAAAGCGCCATTCCAAAAGTGATCACAGCGCTTTTACAAAGAAAAATGATGAAAACAAAGAAAAAAGATTACAATTTTACAAACAAATGAGTCTTGAGCTGCTTCTTGATTATTGTGATACCAGTAGAGTTTCTAATGTCGAAAGGCAAATTGTTCCAATTTCTGGATCCAAACGAACTGAATGTACCATCGGCGATTTTCAACCGTGTCACAGGAACTACCAAACGAAGGGTATCTTGAGCAGAGCGGAGACCTTGTCTGGGAGTAACATGAATGGAAATATACTCATTGAGATAGGCTGGTGCATCTGCATTAATAACTTTGAACACATACATGAGGACTTTGAATATTATACGATCCTTAACAGGCAACCAGTGGAGGGTGTTGAGAAGTGGAGTGGCAGACACCAATCGAGGCACTTGGAAAATGATGCGAGCAGCCTTGTTTTGCAGTTTCTGTAAACGGTTGATGTCGCCGATGTTACATCCAGCTAGAAGTGAATTGGCATAGTCCAGTTTGGAGAGCACAAGTGCTCGCATAGCATGACTGCAGCTTTCCCTATCAATAAATTTACGTACTCTGGACAAATTCCACAGAGTAAAATTGATTGATTTACAAACAGATATTATATGCGGTGCCATACTCATGGTAGAGTCAAAGTTAACACCCCAATTTTTAATTGTTGATGAAGGATGGATTTCATCAGAACCAATGAAAATTGTGGTGCTATCAAACATACTAAGATTATGTTTTGAGGTGACAATAAAAAACTCAGTCTTGGATTCGTTGAGTTTCAGTTTGTTACATGACATCCAACGGCTAATTTCCATTACACAAGATGAAAGCTTAAAAAGTGCACATGCACAATCCCCTGGTATTTTGGGGTTGAAAGCAACATAAAGCTGAATGTCGTCAGCATAAACATGAAACTGAAGGCCATGTTGGCGGACAATGTTAGCGACAGGTTGAGAATACATAGTAAATGCCTTGGGTCCGATTATCGGATGATGGGATATTGCAAAGTAACTCCTAACTGGGGTTTTTGTGGTCCTTTTAAGTATTTTTAAAATTAATTGCACATTTCTACCAATTTCTTCTTGGCGAGATGAGTGCAATTTTTTCAATAAATTTTTGGTGCGTTCTTGACGCTAAAATATAAAAAAATACATGTAGAGCAGGGTGTTTTGTTTCAATCCTAAATACATACAGGATTATGTTACAGGGCAATCGGTTGTTCTCATTATCCCAAAATAGAAATTGTCGACTTGAAGCTTTTTTCAAAATTTAACGACAAATCGTTTTATTTTGGGTAGGCCAAAGTTACCCCTTAAGGGTTAAAGTAACCCCAGTTTACGGTATGTCAGAAATGTGATAACATTATTCAAAATAAATGTACTTTCCACAGTAGAAACAAAACTAATAGTTTACCTGAAAAAGGAGAAATGTATGATACATGCATATCAGACAGTATAAATTGTACAAATGAAAGTAATGGGTCTGTTGATTATGATATTGATGAAATCATGTTAAAATATGACAAAATGTGTTTTAATCCATTAACAAAATCTAAATGATAAGGAAGAGGACATTTACACCACAATCATGCGCTGTTCATATATCTTACCAAATCAAATAAAAATCAGATAAATTCAGATGAGCTATCATTTTTTAATGTTATTATCTGCAGTATAAACAAAAATGTCGATAAACTAAAAGAATGCTTAAAATATTTGAACATGAGTGTATGTTAAGTTCTAGAACTTTAGCTTTTTGTCAGTGCTCTTTTACAAGTTCAAATTATTTTACTTAGTCAGATGGTGTTTGAAAAATTTGTTATCTCATTGATAATAGCCAAACATGGGATAAGCCAAATATTTTGCATAAATCAACTATATTAATGATGTACTTTCAGGCTTGACCTCTCGCTGATTCGGAATGGTGTTCTATTATCTCAACCGAATCATCAAAACTTTGCACCTACTGTAAATTAAAAAAAAAAACTGTCAAAGAAAATTATGTTGAGTTTTTTAATCGGTCTTTTTGATCATCATTTACAAAGTTGCGTATTAGTGCTCATAGTCTTATCATTGTAAAAGGTCATTGTCAAATTCCAAAAATTCCTCCAAAAATAGAATATGTTAATTCTGTAATGGGCGTGAAGTTGAGGATGAGTTTCACTTTTTTATGAACTGTAATCAATATAATGATACGAAAGAAGCTATTTAATGAAATGTCTGAGAATTTGGATATTAAATATTCAACCTCTGAAACCTTGTTTTATATATACTTTAATTGGTGCTTTAGATATTGGTGCTTTAGATTATGTTATTTTATATTTTGTATCAAAAGCATATAAGATTCGTAATGATATTGCATGATTTTGTTAACCGTGTTTACTATGTACATGCAAAGTATTCTATGGTACATGTATATGTAATATTTCTATTGAGTGATTTTATTAAGTTCTGATCTAGATTTTGGCATTAACGTGACTTCCGAACCATATTGGGATATTATAACTTGTTCTGCTTAATATTTAGTCTCATAGAACTGTTTTTAACATACTTTTATCATTGTTGTTTTGTTTTATATTTACTATATTTATTATGTTTGGTGAAAGATAATAAATTCTGATTCTGATTTTACAGCTATTGGATTTTCTGTAACACATCTAAAAGATAAACCTTTAGAGTATTTTCATCTCCACGGATTCAACATTGAATATACAAACCACATCAATCGTGAAAAGGGGGCGTGTGTCTTTATGTGTCTAATAATGTCAAATATAAGCTACGAACAGATCTTTGTAAAGCAAATGGTAATTTTGAATCGTGCTTTATAGAAATTGAGAATACTAACAAAAAGAATATTATTGTTGGTGTTATTTACAGAGCACACACGGCCATTGATAATTTTATTTGTGATATCAAACCAATTCTTAAGCAAATCAATAGTGAAAATAAAATTAACTTTATAATGGGTGATTTCAACATTGATTTGTTGAAGGATGATTCTGATAGATCAACCCATGAGTACCTTGATTTAATCTTTTCCTATACACTCGTGCCATCAGTTCATAAACCAACGCGGATAACTGAAGAGAGCACTACAATAATAGACAATATTTTGACCAATTATTATGAGAATAATCAGATACGCCCAGATCCAGGTGTTAAATCATCAATTGTCCATCGATTTCACTTGAAGCATTAATGGTGATACTTGGACGGTGGTATGAGGTTCTACACTAAATGTGAAAATAAAACCAGAATGAAGATTTTTAAGAATATTTCCAATTTTCAGTTTTGAGCAATATTATATTGTCAACAGTGTTCATTTAGATTTTTGAGCTTGCACGAATTCGGCAAATTTTAACAAAGTTGAAGAGGTACTTACCAAAAATCATTAGCTGAAGCTGAAATTTGACTAAGCAAGCAGGAAAACAGATCTTCCTCTTGCAAAAACCTTTTGTGCTAACTTGCCAAACTGCTGCCCCCAATTGTGCGCCATATGGCCTCAGCAGGAACACTGGTTTACAGGAATACAGTATGCACCTGTGTTCATCAATTGTCTGTTTGGTCTTGTATTTTTGTTAATTTTGCAAAATACTTTAAAGCCTTTTATCTTATGCTCTGTAAATCTGCTTTAGGCCAAAGAAAAAAAAAAGAAATCTGTCTTAGCTTCCCACGTGCATTAGGTTAAAAATTCAATTTTTCCTGCATTTGTTTTTATTTTTTGCTTTTTTATTTTTTCCTTACATCGAGAGAAAAAAAAAAAAGGAAAACATTTGGTCGCGAAGCAGCTGGAAAAAAATAGTGACCTAAAAACGTAATAAAAAAAAGGATTTCCGCGTGGGCAAAGCCTTTTTGACTAAAAAACAAAAACAAAAAGGGTTTTTGGCCTAAGGAACCTGAGACAGAGTCCTTTTTTTTGCCTTATTATTCTTATGTATTTTTATGTACTTTACATTAAACTTTATGTACATCAAGTTGAAGATGAAAAAGAAACATCAATAAAAGAATTGAAATGATGTGTAGTGTCTTGTATGTGTCTAGTAAGTGTAGAGGCAAGGAATTTAAAAAGGAAACCATATTCGCTATTGTGTCGTCGCTCATCCAGATTTGTTCAAAAACCAGGCCCAATTGCTAGACAAATCGCTTTATTTTGAGGATCATGTGTGGCCTAATGGTTAAGGCCCTCTTCTCATAATCCATAGGTTGTAAGTTTGAGCCCCACTCGTTGTCAACGTGTTTTGTCCATAGGCAAGGCACTTTATCCTCGTTGCCCCTTTGCAATGTGTAGTGTGCGCTTTGTCTACTTTATTGCATTGTTGTATTTAATAATTTGTAAATTCTACCTGTGGGTCATGATTAGAGTTTGAAATTTAAAAAAAAAATTCTTTATTCTATTAATTTACTTGAAGACAGTATATGCATTTTGATTGCGCGAAAACCATGTCTGTATCTTCAGCATCTATCGCTTCTTGGTCTTAAGTTAAGTAAGAAACTTGGCTCAGAGCAAGCAACATCTATTGCTGGCCCATTCTTTTTCAACATTTCACAAATGCCATAAACGTTGCATGCTTCTTTATTTGAACCTGAGCATATTTATAGTTTCTGTTATCGTTCTGACAGGGTAAGCATACCTTAACCTTTCAACAGTAGGCAACAGATTTGAATTCTACTTTTTAGATTTAACCCAGTATCTCAAACAAGTAGTGCAAATAGCAAATGAGAAGCGATATTTGTATGATTTTGCTCAAGCCTGTTGAAATAATCTATTATCAGCTGTATTTTCTGATAAATGTTTAAAGAATATTTTAGTTGAGATACAATCATTTTATCATTCTTGACATTATGCAATCATTGAAAAAAAGTTGATTCAGTGTTCAAATTCACACAAATCGCATGCACCGTTTTGTGACCACCCAAAAGAATGGCTCTGCTACTTGCTCTGAGTTAAGTACACCAATTTTTGATGACATCTGAAGTGTGGCGCCAGTAGTCACAAATTTCCAGTTATACAATAACTCACCATCCAGAGGGACAAATGGCTATGGCCGGGTCGCGACCGCTCGCACAAAGTTGTTGCATAATTGTGCTCCAACGTCTTACAACTCTTATGGTGCAAAGCCACAAAAGCAAAAATTACCAATGTGTCAATGCAATGTTTACCAGTGACTGATTAATATTGGCAAGCCAAATCAAACGTCAAACATATTTTGCACAAATGTAACCGTCCATCCAAAACCAGCCGTAAATGCAACCTCTTGTTATTTTCACTTCTTAAACATTTGCACAGACCATGCTATAAGGATTAAAATGACATCTTCAATTTTTAATGAACTTCACATGATTTCCAGAAGTCAAGTTGTGGTTCGCCAAATTTTGTCAGGGAGTAAAATGTATAACTGAGATAAACGCGTTCAAAGATCACTAAGTCCCTTATTTTCTGTTGATTGTTCTCAAAATAAACAGATTCATATTTCCAATCATTTTCTGTGAAATGAAACTTAACTGGTGTTTTGAAGTTAGCACAAGGATTGTGAATAGGTAAAAAAAATCAATTTCGGGAAATTACGACCTTGACGCATATTTTCACCTTTAGAGCAAAATTAAGTTTGCTGCATTTACGGCTCCTTTGGTTTCTTCGACCGCAAATAACAAATACATCACACTTCAAAAATGTAATATGTCCTCTTTCATTATTTAATAAATGGAAAAAAGTATCTCAGTAATGTCTGTTGAAGACCAGATAATGAAACTAATGGAAATATTCAAATCCTGGCATAGTTTCAATAAAAATTACTTGCAAATTGAGGAATATGTAGGAACCACAGCTATTCTCAGAATCACAATTGTGACTCGTCATATCAAACAGGGACACTTGTCAGAACCACAGGTTTCTCATTTGTAACACCAATAACTCTTGAATTTGTCCACACCTGATATTAAATACTTATTTTACTGGTGATCAATAGTTTAAAATGACATCATAATGTGACAAGTCCACACTGAACAAGATATGGATTGATATATGACCACCATTAAAACAAAATATTCAATTTCAAGTATGGTATAATGGTGTTCGGTGTCAAAAAATGAGAAACATAGAGGTTTGGACAAGTGCTCCCTTTGTTGTGATGAGCCACAATTAAGAATACACCGCTATATTTCTAGGGAGACGAAGTTGGTTTGGGGGCAATTTTTGTCTCCACATTTGGAGGCAAGTTTTTCTTTCCAAGTTCATTCTGGGGGATTTTTTCCCCCAAATGTTCCTTTATTTGTAAGATATATTTATGAATGTAGTCCAGCGACTTGATTGCAATAATAATCTCAATATTATTTGTAAGATGTCATTAGACGACATCAAATCTGTAATGTGCGCATCAGACACACATAATTTGACTATTGTCTGACGAACACCAGACTAAAACTGTATTTACATACAGTCTGAAAAATGGCAGCATCTGTTGTTTAATGAACTTAAAATATACAACAATATCTAAATGCAGCACAATATAGTTTTTTCAATATGGAAAAATAACTTTAATTTTTCACTTTGAACAAAAAAAAATTCACTTGCAAGTAAACAGTGTCATGAAAATATGGAGGAAAATGAAGTTAGATATAAATTAAAGTAAGCTTAGTAAATCTAGAAACACCAGGCTTTTGTCAAATTTTGTGCAATCTTGACCTTAAACTATGCTTTAGGAGCATATGTTCCTTAAGAATATGCACTGGGAGCATATTTTGACACATAAAATTTCAATTTTCGTATATACTCCCTCCATGCGTATGTTTGATTTATAATGCTCCAGGGCCATATTTGACAAACATGTTTCTAATTCAAACATGCTTGTTTCTATGTTAAAGATGCTCAGCGAACATGCGGCGATTCTAAGTCAAACATGCTCCTTGGGCATATTCATCAATTATGTTCCATGTGCATCAGAGTAAATATTTCATTTGCAAATTCTGTAACTCAAATATGCCCCTAGACCATAGACCTTATGCTCCTGATGTCCTGGTGTAGGGTGTTTTGTGCTTCATCACATCAAAATGAGTTTCAAATCACACAACGTCTGCTGAGTTTTTTTGAAGTTGATGCAAGATGGCATATACTCAATAATTAAATACCCTGAGTACAGTCTTGAGAGTCTGAGATTAAAATACAACTCATAGACTCACCAGGTATACACTGTACGCAGCACCCCATGAAGGAGCATTCGCACAGGGGACCCAAGGCTTTAGAGTAGAGTAAAGTTTCTTGCCCAAGGAAACGAAAACCACCCGGCCCGGGGCTCGAACCCACAATCTCTGTATTACGAGACCCGTGCTCTAACCCCTCGGCCACGCTCCCCTCTATTATAAACAATCATTGCACAGCTCTATTCATAATGTATTCATCTTGCAAATGCAAGAGAGTCATACATGAAATAGCAGCAATTTTTGAAATAAAATTTACACTACACATTATTTAGTGTCAAGCATTGGATCAGTGGCTCTTGAAATGGTTCTTCATGTAACGCCACCACCTGAACAACCATTTGTTTTTCAAGAGCCACTGACATATGGAAGAAATATTTCCTAGTTTTTACATTGCAGTGTCATAGCATTATTTACGTATTCAAACATGCTACAGAGTTGTTCATCACAAATCAATCACGAATCAACAATGCATCTGCTTGTTTTCATTGCACTAGGGTGGCTTTAGCTGCCCAAGCGTGATAAAAATATGCCTACCTATCAGATTCACAGTTGGTGATTTGTGACGAACAACTCTGTACGTATCTGTAGCATGTTTGAATACCTTTTAACAAGGAAACAAGTAAAAACTTCCTGAAAACTTATGTATATAGAATGAAATTAAATTCTTAATGTTTTCAATTCATAAATTATTTAGCAGAATCTGAAGCAAAATGGTAGTTTTTGATAGATTGTTGCTTTGCCCTTTTCAATTTTCACAAGTACAAGGATTTGCTCATACCCAAAACATACCCGAAGTGCCTGATGTGTGGTGAACAGAGCACCAACTTGTGGGTACTGCGTCAACACACTTTGGTAAACGTTGTGCTGTGCGTGACGCAGTTCTTTGATGAATATCAACCATGGATTCATCATAAATCAACAACGATAAGCTCCTGTATAAGGTGAATATCGTGAATTGGCATATGGCAGCTATTGCAGCTAAGAATTTCTAACAGTCAAAAGATGATCTAATAGTGCACTATTCTCAATGCTTCCTCTTGCGGCTATACTTCTTTCTTGATTCCGATCGTTTCTGGGCCCGTATGTCCTTTTTGAGCCTTGCATCAACAATTTTATATGGTCCTTTCACTCCTCGAGGTCTTTGCATCTTTTTGCCTGCCAGAGCTTTCTTGGAGACAACGTAAGTAACTTTCTTCTGCTGCTTCTTGATTCCAGCCTTCTTGTATAATCTGTAGGATAAGGTTGTTGAGAAAACACAAATAAATCAATTATACCTGACCATAACTTTTAAGAGGAAACAATACAACAATGGTCATCATTTGAAAACTCTCACCGATATAAGACCCACGGTTTAATTATCCTATGTAAGCTCTTTTTCATTAGTCATCAACTGAGTATGAGCCTAGGAGTATGTGTTTTACACTCTGCAATGGTAAGCTGATGACCCCAAAACATTTTGGACACCCAAACACATGGAGGGAAATCAAGAAATTAGCCAGAGATAGGCATAAGCACAGAATTGCTGTCTAGGCAGCACCTACCAGTCGGCTTGGTATTGCTTGGCACTGGATCGGGTTCGATAGGTAGTGGATTCGAATCCCACCTCATATAAAAAGAGGCATTTTTCTTATGGACCCTTCCTGCATGGCGGAAAGCACATGATATTTTCTCTCGTCAGAGCCCCTGCTCCTCTCCACACTCACGTTTTGAGTTGCTGCATCTTCTCCTTATCAGACATGTCCACCGTGTCGCTGATAACGGCTGCTTTCTTCTTCAGTTTCTCCATCCTCTTATTCTGCCGTTGTTTCTTCCTAGCCTTGGCCTCAGCTACCTTCTTGATTGGTCTGGCGTTGACTTCCTTTAATCTTGCTTTGTACTCATTTACAAGTTCCTAAAATAAAGTTGAAATGATAAAGATTTGAGCTTATTTATACAAGGAATCCCTTTCAGAGAAGAAATTATACTTATTTTACTAGTGTCAAGATCCTTACTAACAAGTTGTTGATAAAATGTTGTTGATATGCAGATAAATAATGTTGTATAATCAGAAACACCAAAAAAAACCCTGATCATGAAAATCTGTCGAAGCAAACAAAAAAGATGACCGTTTTGAAAAAATTGGATATGCAATAATGCAAATTCATTAAATAAATAAGCAATATTCATAACTTTCACTGGCTACTTGTCTCTTCCCCCCCCCATTCAAAAGATCCATTTAGTTAATAAAAAAATAATGTGATATTCATACATGGTGTTATAGTTTGTGGTGGTCATAGTATAATGTGTCTCTTTGTAGTATGTATCGGTGTCAAGCGACCATGTTTTTGCAATTCAAATGGTTGCGAAATGTTGTTGCCACCCAAACAACAGAATAATTGATTCATTGGCCAGTTGCAAAATTTTTCAAAGAGCGACATGGTGGAGAATACATACTTGAAAACTTTGGTGTTGTGATGCCCACCATGACCAGATAGTCTAAAGTATGCTTGACTTGATACCTTTTATAGCACTCTTCAAATATCAGATTGCAAGCTTAAGGTTGTCAGATAATTAAGCTTACCTTTGTAACAGGCATCTGTTTCCTTCTATGCATTACTTCATCCTCCATAAACCATTTGGGTAAATTTTCCTCACCATACTTCATATATCTGATAAATATGAAGAAAACAAACATTACAAAAGTCAAAGATTGTGGATTGTGCATCTAGTATTTAATTCAGGACACACAGTGAGTGTGTGTTGGGTGTGTATGTGTTGGTGGAAGGGGGGGGGGGGGAAAGGCATAGAATGGGGAATAAGGAATATTCACAACTTTCAGGAGCTGTTTTACAAACCCCTCTTTTTTGACAAATCATTCTGGAAAACCCTAAAGAGTCTAAAAAGGGGAATCTATTGTTTTTTGGTAAAGAGGCTTGGTTGCTAGTCCGACCACCTAAATCTTGAATCAGATGAATAAATTGTGAATTTTTATTTTTCCATCATTGACTAGAAACAGCCTATTCTATCTGCTCTGCGGATATTCTATTGTAGATTGAGAGGACTTTATGCTTTCAAAATCTTTTGAATATACATTTGTTCCTATGTTCAATTTATTTAAGACATTTGGAGTTTGTAATTCTGGCAACTGCAGAATCCCAAATATTAAAGAAACTTTAAGGTGCGTTTACACTGTGACAAATTGGGGTAACAACAAGCAATGTACACCTGCGTATTGCAGTTTTGAATTTTATTCATCGTTAGTTAAAGTCAGTTAACGCTCACACATGCTGCTAGCCACGCACACTATCGTTACTATCAGTCATTTTCAGTTACAACTTTTTAGTTTTAAATACGTTACCCTTCGTCGAAACAAGTCGTCACAGTGTAAACGCACCATTACAAAGCAAACTTGTGATAGTGCCAGAGAAAAACAGAGTGATGTCGGCCAGGTTTCACCGCATATGCAACTTACTTGTGATATGAATGTTCAAGTATTTCCCTTTTGCTTTTCCTGGATGTAGCCATTAGTGTGCCTATTGCTAGCCCTTCAGGGTCAAGTTTCTGAAGCTTCTTAGCTGAAATGGTGACAAGGGGAAGTGGAATAATGAGAATAAAATGGAGCAATGACACCAAGAACTGGACATCTATAATTGTGCAAGCTATATTAAGTTGTCTAGGAATTAGAGAATAAAAGATGGCGATTTATTGTTTTGCCTGTCATCTATCGTCTCATAATGGATGGGCGTACATTATTTTGAGTATTGGGTGCCCATTATGAAATAATAAAGTACGCCCATCTATTATGAGACGATAGATGACAGGCAAAACAATAAATCGCCACCTTTTATTCTCATTCTTAGTCACAAATTTGAGTCACTTATAAACCAAAAACGATGTAAATTATTGCCAAAAACTATAAACATTATCATTGGAAAAATGTACACCCCTATTCAAACATGAAATATTCCAAACCCAGTTAAGCTGTTCGCGCCGGATGTGTGCGTAAACCTGAATTGCGCCGTGATTTCGAACGCGTGGCTCCGCTGAACACACTGTCATCTATCGTCTCATAATGGATGGCTAAAATTCCTTATTAGGAAGTAAAATCGCACTCAGTGACTAAGAATCATACATCACAAATAGCTTTTTCAAAAATAGCACAAAAGTAATAACATGAATGGGATGAATATTTTTACTGAACATTTGCACATTTTAAGATCACTTTTTTTTGGGTAACTGAAACGATGTTCACAATCTGAGGAAAGTATACTTTCACACTAGTCATAATTGTGTTTGCATGTAAACACAAGCTTAGGTAGAGGTAAAGTAAAGTGAACAGCCTGTATTTGTAAAGGTCAGTGTGGCCATTTCTCTTTTGAAGTGATTAGGCCACACTCCACTTTTAAAATTTTTACAATT
>JXSR01S000103.1:34588-46430 GCA_000969725.1 Ophiothrix spiculata
GTAATGACTTCACATGTTGTTGTAGTTTCTGTTTCCTCTGAAATACTTTGTCACAGTGCATACAATGAAAATGAGAGGAACTGCCATACTTTGCATAATTTAGCTTGCATGCAACATTCGTTTTGCCATTGTACTCTAACATCTGCTCATCACTGCATAAGATGTATGAGCGCATACTGACACTTTTATCTGAAATATCTGCTTCATCATCTTGATTCGTTATTATTGATATGTGTGTTGTAGCTTTAGAGGTGGTGCCAAGGCAGTTGACGTTTTTTGTAGCTGTGGTGATGGTGGCTTAGGTATTGATTGCACATGGCAGCTGTATGTAATGGTAGCAGCAGCTGATACTTCTGTGGCTATATTGGCTGTTGCTGTGACGACAATGGTGGTTTTTGGCAGCTGATACATAAACCTTTAGTAGTGGTGGTATTGGCATGTGACAGATTTGTATCAATAACGGTACCCGAAGCTGATACCATTGTGGCAATGGCTGAAGTAATGGTGTGGCTTTTTAGAGCTTTTTAGCCACGATGATGGCAGCAGCTAATTCCTTTGTGAGTATAGTACCATAGTTGTGGCTGTGTTGATGATAATGGCTTGTGAGCGCTTCGTGGCAATGGGCCGTGGCGACAGCTGATTCATTGGTAGCTTGAGTAGTGGTGGCTGTGGTGCTGGTAGTGGCTTGAGGCAGCTTTGTAGCCATTTGATGGCCACCAATTTTTGTTTTGCAGTTACGATGGTGGTGACGGATGTGGCAGCATGTTCTTTTATATGGTAGAAGTGGTGACGGAGGTTTGCGACAGCTTTGTAGACATGGTGGTTAGGAAGCTGATACCATAGTGGCAATCGCTGTGGTAATAATATTGGTGGCTTGTGGCAGCTTTGTAGCCACAATGGTGCAGCAGCTGATGCTTTTGTGGGTGAAGTAGCGGTGGCTCTGGTGACAATGGTGGCTTGAAATAGCTTTTTGGCAATGGAGGTGGCGGCAGCTGATACATTTATAGCTTGATAAGTTGTTGCTGTGATGCTGGTTGTGGCTCGTGGCAGCTTTGTAGCTATGATGGTGACGGCAGCTAATACTTTTGAGGGTATAGTAGTGGTGACGATGGTGGCATGCGACTGCTTCCTAGCGATAGCGTCGGCAGCAGCTGATTCATTTATTGCTTGAGTAGTGGTGTCTGTGTTGGTGGTAGTGGCTTGTGGCAGCTTTGTAGCCACATAATTTTTTTTGCATAACTTGAGATGATGGTTGATGTGGCAGCTGATAACTTTATAGCTTTAATAGTGGTGGCATTGGTAGGTGACATCTTTGAAGCCATGGTGGTAGTGGAAGCTGATGCCATAGAGTGACTATGGTTGTGGTAATGGTGGTGACTTGTGACAGCTTTGTAGCTATGGTGGTGATGGTAGCATGTGGTTACAGCGGTAGTGGCGGCTGATTCATTGAGTAGTGGTGGCTGTGGTAGTTGTGACTGTGGTAGTGTTGGTCGCTTGTGCCTGCAGCAAATTTTTTTGCAGAACTTTACAGTTTGGGTGATGGTGCCTGTGGCAGCTGATACCTTTATAGCT
This sequence comes from Ophiothrix spiculata, assembly GCA_000969725.1. NCBI lineage: Eukaryota > Metazoa > Echinodermata > Ophiuroidea > Amphilepidida > Ophiotrichidae > Ophiothrix > Ophiothrix spiculata. The sequence goes on from JXSR01S000103.1 coordinate 36,161, forward strand.
TTAGTAGTGGTGGCATTGACACGTGACAGCTTTGTAACCATAGTGGTAGCAGAAGTTGATATTATTGTGGTGATGGCTACGGTAATGGTGGTCGCATGTTGCAGTTTTGTAGCCAAAGCGATGATTGCAGCTGATACTTTGGGGTATAGCTAATGTTGTTGTGTTGACAGCACTTGGTGGCTTTTGTGTCTTCAAGGCAATGGCTGTGGTCGTAGTTGATGCATTTGTAGTATGAGTAGTGGTGGCTGCAGTAATCGTGTCTGTTGGTGGCAGCTTTGCAGCCACGGTGGTGGAGGCAGCTTATACGTTTTTAGCTATATATATATAGTATTGGCCGTGATAGTGATGGCAACTGATGGTGCATTAGTTATTTTCATTGTTGTAGTTAAGGTGACAGTAGCATTTTGTTTTGCAGCTTTAGTGATGGCAGCTTGTGGTTTTGTTAATTTTCTGGTTGAGGCAGTGGCAGCTGGTAGCTGCATGAACAGAACAGTCAACTTCACATCTTTACAGTTTAAGCCACGCATGCTTTTTCTGTGAGTCATCTTTAAAGACCTATTACATTTAGGTTCTCATTCATCTCTGTCTAGGGTCCTTTCATTTTGGTATACCAGATTGATTTGTAGTTTGTTGATGTAGCATGAAAGCATGGCCTGGTGATCATTAATTTTATACATGGCTATTTGGCTTCAGTTATATATGTTTCATCATCCATGACATGCACACATACATCATTTTTTGAACACAAGGTAACTTACTGTGTCTGTGTCCATACAGTCATCCGCCATCAGACTTAAGCAAGTTGTCAGAAATGGTCCCATTTCATTGGATGCATTGCTGAGTCTTGGTCTTTAATTTGTTTAAATCCTTGTTACAAGCCAAGCTATTGTTGAACTCTTTGTTGTTTGAACGTAGCCATTTGTTATTACATTTTAAGAAGACATTAACTGTCCGTTATGATGTAGCTCAGTCTCCACTTCTTTTTTGTCATTATGTCACTGATGATCTTAAATCCTTTATTGTTACATTCAAAGCACAGAAGATCGCGCCAAATCATATCATCGACAGCTGTAAGGACATTCTGCACAAAGTCTTTGAATTGGCCAGATTGAAGGTGCATACATGGTGGAAGTTTAATGTCACTTATTTTCTCTTCTTTAATGACCTCTATCATTCTGAATGTGTCTAAAAAGTACGTTCTTAGGAATCTGATCTTATCTTCTTCCTCTACTATGCTCTTGGCAAGAATCTTATTGCTGATTCTGTTTTCCCTCTTCATGTAAGGAAATAGCTTTAGGCCTGTCCATTTCTTGGTGTCATTCCTTTCTGCTGCTTCCCTTACCCTGTCATCAGAAGATGAAACTACCAAGAGATAGCAGAGGAAGAAGCGTATTGCTTCCATTTCTGTTATGTCTGTGTGATCAAGATCTAAGTTATCTTTCCCTTCTGAGAAGCAGCACATGGACATCCACAGGTACAATACTACAAAAACACCACAGTCTGTGGCAGTCTTCTGTAGTGGAATATGAGTTAATCCAAGATAATTCGCCACACTGTTGTTATCGGCTATGATTGTCCAGCTTTGTTTGGATATGAAACCACACAAGTCTCTTATTCTATGCAAATGTTCACTCTGTTTTTGAGCAGAACTTGCTGTGGGACAAGAATCGATGTATAAGACCGTTCGGTCACTGATGTTGAGAGCAACAGCACACCAGTGATTTGGATGATGTGCGGCCATGACAATACCTTTGCACATGTCACCTTTCAAACATAACGGGATCCAGTCATGCATCCAATCCAATGAATTTGATGATGGCATGCTAAGGAATTGGTTTGGAAAGATGCAGTAGGCTGATTCAGCTTCAATGTAAGCGGAAATAGTGAGGAGGCATGCATCTATAGTCTCACCATCTAAGTACTCCGATGGATTTAATAGCCTATGAAGCCCTTCCATGGCACAGTTAAATGGTGCGTTTGCTGGTGTAAGCGTTGGACCATTTTGTTTGATACATGACAACAACAAATTTCTGTTCAGTTTAGCTTCTTTCCAAATTCTTGTAGTAAAAGGGCATAGATATATTTTGTTCAGAGCACGGGAGAACCATCCTTTCTTCTTCCCAAATACAGATTCATAATCTGATGGACAATGTGCAGCTGTCTGCACCTCTTGTTGGAAATGTTGCAAAATGTCTTCACTTCTCTCCTGTTTGATGGATTTGGGTTCGGACTCTTCTTCTGATGTATCAGCTTTTCTTTTTGTGCCCATTCGTGTGTTTTGTGAATCTATTTTTGTACTGGACCTTTGGGAAGGATTGATCAGTTGGTAATTTCCATCAGCTGTCTTATCCACAGCCAAGCTCACTCCTTTACTTGCTATAACGTTGGGTACTGCCAGTCTTCCAAATATATCAAACTCAAGGTTGTCAGTTGTATGTAGAAATTTCTGCATTTTCTCATACATCTGGTTGTTTATTTCAAAGTTTTTAACCAGCAGCACCGACCTGGTTAAAATCAAATGGTTCTCATGTCCTAACATGTCAAGGAAATACTTATCCTTTCCAATAAAGGCATTTTTGTGTTCTGCTACTTCCGTGTTTATCTTGCCTCTGAGCTGTGGACAACGTTTAACTGACCTCAGTAGCCGCTCAACTTCACTGGTTGTATTCCTCTCATGCAGTCGGTCATAGAGGACAAGTCTCCTTTTTGATCCTGATAGAGGATGAGTTGCACCTGTATAAGTGTGATCAATACTGGATGTAGTTTCATCAATCGGCTCATATTCTGCCTTCTGCAAGAAGTCTAGGTTGATATGCAGTCGGTCGTTTCTTGCTGCATCCATATTCTCATCCGAATTCTCACACAACATACCCTCATGTGGTTGAAATGCACCATTATTGCGCGGGTTGCCATGATTTACAACTCTCCTAGGAATGTCACAAATTATAACATTAGGGGGATGTTTAAGTGACATGTCCAAGTCTATTATGTCACGAGGGCTTTCATATTTCAACATGAACTTCAAACAGCTCACAATCCCATGGCGACACATGCCCATCATCAGCCCACCAGACTTTTTGGCAAATTTCTCAAATAACTTTGAGCATTCATTGCCCTGCCTTATATGGCTCTCAAGCATTGATATTATCGCACCTCGTGACTGTCCTGATGTATTCAGACCACATTCGTTTGCAAGATCAACTGCAGCTGCTCTGCTTCCAACCATATGCAGATATGTTACCATATCTTCTGTTAGATCTTCAGTAGGACAAAATTGTTGTTGTGGAGCAGATGACTTCCCTGCCTTTTTATCTTCAGTGTTTAATGAAAACACACCTTTTCTTGATTCAGGTGCTATCCAAGGGGCAAAGGATTTGTATGACTGGGGTACATGGTATGGTGTTGATTTGGTCAATGGCAAGTTTGCAACAGCCTTGAATACAATATGTTTCTCTAATTTTGACCAAAATGCACGTGTGTCCACCTCATAATCCTCATCTTTGACATTATCCTCCCTGCTTGTTTTTTCTAGTTGTTGTTCATCAAGTTGGAAACATACTTTCTGATTCGCATCAAACACCAAGACAACAGGATTTGTGCCACAGCTCACACAATTCTGTGCCATCAGCTCATCATCATAATTGGTCAGTGTCTCAAAGAGAATGTATCCATTGCGCAGGTCTTCAATTGGTAACTTTACACGTAGACTTTTTTCCATACCCTTGAAGATGTTCTGAGGGGCAGTACTTGCCTGAAGGCAATAACGTAGAAGCAAGCAGAGGTTCAAAGTCATGAACACATGATCGTTGTAATTCATGATATTTCCTGTATAATCCTGATTGCGCATGATAAAGCCGCATTTTGCACAATGTTTGTGATAAACACAAATATTCCTCTTGACAAAGTGTTTACTCACCAGCATACCTTCTTTTGTTACCAGTTTCAAATCGGTATGGCGGAAAAGCGTCCCACATACACACTTGTCTTCTGTTGGGATTATCAGCATGATGTTACTGTTATCCTTATCCAGAATTTCATCTGGTATTTTGACTGGTATTCGACAATAGCGGTGTATGTACTCCACTAGTCTTTCTCCAGCTTGTGTCAAGACACTCTCTGACATTCGGTCTTTATCAGCCTCAGCCTCATCATATTCTTGTAATATGGACAAGTCTATTTGTTCATCCTCTTCACCAGCATTTTGTAATGATTTTATGTGTTCAGGAAAGTACTCTAGAAGGAACCACTTAGCCAACGCCTTGTGAATGCATCCTTTCTTCAGCTTGTGCTTCTGACATGCACATGTCCAACGGTCATTCAATGTGTCTACTGATATAACAGTCCTCCCAAGTTTGCTGTAGCTTTCAATTACACCAGTATATACAGACAAGTAAAATGTCCTTGCATTTCTACCATTTGGAAAGAACACTGACACGACAGGATGATGAGCTGATTCTGCTTTATTCCGTATGTTGATGAGCTCTTTGCTTCTGTCCTTGCTTACTCTTCTCTCATTTATTAGCTCAATCAGAGTAGATTCATGCAGAGGTCTTGTGTCATCTACAGCAGTCAGAAACTGAGTTGATTGCAAATGTGAGCACATGTGGGTTACATTTTTACTTCTGCTGGCCATACTTTGTCCATCCCTGCAAAATGTATCTTCACATTGTAAAATTTGATTGCTTGCAGAAACTTGATGTTGAACATGGAGTGGATACTGATTGCCCTTGATTGACTTCGACACCATGAAAATACCATCTTGTTTGTCAATAAGTACCCCTGCATGGTGATTGTCTTCAGTTATTATGGGTTTAACTGGTGCGCCATGAGATTTGAGATGCTTCTTCATGTGCTTCTTTTGGTACATCTTTCCACAAACAGCACAACTCTCCTTTGGTGGTGCTGAAATTCTGGACAGCTTTTCTGTAGCACTGAGTATTTTCCGTTGTAATGACTTCACATGTTGTTGTAGTTTCTGTTTCCTCTGAAATACTTTGTCACAGTGCATACAATGAAAATGAGAGGAACTGCCATACTTTGCACAAGTTAGCTTGCATGCAACACTCTTTTTCCCGTTGTACTCAACAAAATGTTTCAGATGAACATTGTTTACATGTGTTGTCATTTTGCTCCTGTACAACATCTGTTCATCACTGCATAAGATGCATGAACGCATATTCACACTTTTTTCTGAAATGTCTGCTTCATCATCTTGATTGGTTATTATTGATATGTGTGTTGTAGCTTTAGAAGTGGTGCCAAGGGCAGTTGATGTATTAGTAGCTTTGGTGGTGGTGGTGAGTATTGTAGTGGTGGCACGTGGCAGCTTGGTAGCCATAATGCTGGCGGCAGTTGATACCTTTATAGCTTGAGAAGGGGTTGCTGTGGTGCTGGTATTGGCTTGTGGCAACTTTGTAGCTATGCCAGCTGATACTTTTGAGGGTATAATAATGGTGGCTGTGGTGACGATGGTGGCATGTGACTGAATCCCGGCAACAGCAGTGGCAGCAGCTGATTGATTTGTAGCTTGAGTAGTAGTGGCTATGCTTGTGGTAGTGGTTTTGGTAGCTGATACTTTTGTGGGTTTAGTAGTGATGGCTTTGGTGACAATGGTGGCTTGTGACTGCTTCTTGGTGATGGGCGCGGTGGTAGCTAATATATTGGTAGCTTGCGTAGTGGCTTTGGGGCTGGCAGTGGCTTGTGGGTGCTTTGTAGCGATGCCAGTGGTAGCAACCAATTTTTTTCCAGAAATGGTAGTGACGGTGGCTGTGGCAGCTGATACTTTTACAGCTTTGGTTATGGTAGAAGTAGTGGCGGTGTTCTGTGATGGCTTTGTAGCAATTATGGTGTCTGAAGCTGATACCATAGTAACAATGGCTGTGGTATTAGTGGTGGATTGTGACATCTTTGTAGCCACGGTGGTGGCGGCAGCTGATGCTTTTGTTGGTATATTAGCAGTGGATGTGACGGTGGCTTGTGACAGCTTTGTGATGGATGTGGCGGCAGCTGATACATTTGTTGGTTGAGTAGTATTGGCGGTGGTTCTGGTAGTGGCCAGTTGCAGCTTTGTAGCTATGGTGGTGGCGGCAGCTGATACTTTTGTGGCTACAGTAGCAGTGGATGTGGTAACGATGGTTGCTTGTAACAGCTTTGTGGCAGTGGCAGTGGCAGCTGCTGATACATTTGCTCCTTGAGTAGCGGTGGCTGTGGTGCTCGTAGTAGCTTTTTGCAACTTTGTAGGGATGGATGTGGTGGCAGCTGATACAACTGTTGCTTGAGTAGTGGTTGCTGTAGTACTGGTAGAGGCTTGTGGCAGCTTTGTGGCCATGATGGCGGCAGCTGATACTTTTGCTGGTATAGTAGCGGTTGATGTGGTGGCAATGGTGGTTCGTGACAGCTTTGTGGCAATTGAGGGGGTTGCAGCTGATACAGTTGTGCCTTGAGTAATGGTGGCTGTGGTACTTGTAGTGGTTCTTGGCAATTTTGTAGCCATAGTAACAGCAGCTGATACTTTTGTGGTTATAGCATTGATGGGTCTGGTGACAATGGTGGCTTGTAACAGCTTTGTTTGGATAGAGGTGGTGGCAGCTGATACATTTACAGCTCCAGTAGTGGTGGCTGTGGTGCTGGTAGAGGCTCGTGGCAGCTTTTTAGCCACTTTGGCGGTAGCTGATACTTTTGTGGGTATAGTAGTGGTTGCTGTGGTGGTTTTAGGTGTTTGTGGCAGCTTTGAAGCCACAGTGGTGGCAGCTGATACTTTTGTAGGTATAGTATGCATGTACTTACTGGTTGCAGGTAATTCCTCTTCATTTTTTGTATAAAATAGCATTGTAGCTGGTACCTTCGAAGCTTCGCCCAGTTCACAATGGAACTGAAAGAAATGTAGACAATGAGAGAAGACAATAGATTTAAATCCATTTATTAACCATCAAATTAATTATAGAAATATGCTTTTTGTAGTTTTTAAGAATAGAATTTTAAGTTAAGCTAGGCACAATTTGTGTATGTTCACATGATTTCAACTAGACCTACAAACCAGTAGCATATACATGTAGTATTAACCCCATCATGCTTCTACTCAACAATCAAAAATCAATAATTTAAGTCTGAACACATCATGGCAATGTTCCCGCTAAGGATGTATGTCCCGAAATTGATGCAGAAGCTAAACAAATTGGCGCAAGAGGTTTCAAAAACAAGAAGTAAAAATAGGGTTTGGGCTATACACAATGTTCACTTATTTCAGTTTTATTCAGACTATATTCAAAATTACTCTCATTTTTCAGGTGATCTTTCCGAAATTGGCAATGGCGAGATGTATTTTCTCTTATAATGTTGCTCTGGCGCAAAGTCAAAATCCTTAGCGGGAACACTGATAGATGGCAATATATGGACTGCTAAAGCTGGCCATACCTACTGGCTTACTAGCTGACATTGGATCGGGAAGTCAGTTGTCAGGGTTTGCATCACAAGAAAAATGGGTAATTTTTGTATGTTCATTCAGGCTTTAGATATAAGCATTTGTGGGTTAGGATAAAGCAAAACTATAAAGTGTTAATAAAAATGGGTAATTTTTGTATTTGCATTCAGAAGTACAATTAAGCATTACGGGTTAGGGTAAAGCAATACTTTAAAGCACCCCGTTACCCACGACTTTTTATTTTTGAGCTTATTTGGGTTTGTTTTGTGTAGATAATAATACCATGGGCACATTATTTTGCTTAAATATGCTACTTTATGGTTATTTGTTGAATTAAATCAGAACTGGAATGCATGCATGTGCATTTTATACATTTTATGTTGCAAACATTTTTTTCGACAAAATACACTTGAAGATGCTTTCAGATAGGCACATTCCTTCAATTTATGCTGTTTTATATAAACCTTTTTTGATTAAAATCGTATATACATGCTTTAAAATGACTTCAAAACCATGGAGTAAAGTTTGTTGCTCAAGGAGACATGTTCAGACCAGGCACGAACTGAATATCTGTATTATGAGTCCCATGCTTTACCGCTACGCCACGCTCACATATCATAACCAATTGATTCAGTGGATCTTAGCTACTTTTTCTGTTACGACTATTTGTTGAATTACATCAGGAAGTAAATTCCACATGTATTAGTGCGTTTTATTTTTTGTTGCAAAACATTTTTTTTTTTGACAAAATACACTTGAAGATACTTTCAGATGGGCACATTCCTTCATTTTATGCCGTTTATCACCCTTTTCGATTAAAATCTTACAGCAGGCACGTAGACAGGATTTGTAGATTTTTTATCAAAAGTGTACCTTTTGAAGGAAAAATTTTCGTTTTGGTTGACCCTTAACTAATTTTAGTGGTTTAATTTTATATTTTATTTCTGAAATAGTATTTATGGAATGTTTTGAAAATATTACAATTGTTTTTATTTATTTTTTTTGAAATTTTACTGCAGTTTGATATGTCAGTGAGCTTTATTTGCTCAGTAATAAGGAATATAAGACAGTCAAATTGTGACTAATTTTTACTACAGACTATATGAACTGCAGGTATCATATTGTCTGTATGGCGTATAGCTTTGTTGCAATTTTGTGTGCCATGCATGCTATGACCTTTTTTCAAAATGTCCTTGTAAGATGTGAATTGGAATTTGTACAATTTAATATAATAAGATGTTCGCTAATTTCTGTTGAATTTAATATTAAGTTTTTACTTGTACAGCGCGAGTCAAAACGAAGTTTACCGAGATTCAAAATTGTATAACAAAAGAACTACTGATAATTAGAACAATTGTTAAGCACCTTGGTAATGTGTAGACTCTTCTGCTTATTTTAAAAAAAGAATGAAGGAAATCGGTAATTCCCAAGAGAAGTTATACCTGTTTTAGTAAAAAAATTATTTTACAAGCTGTCCATAGAATTGATGAGCGAACAAAATGCAAAGTAAGTACTTCAGCTGTGCTGTCACCTGTTACTAATAGCCTGTCTTCGTTCGACAAAGATTGATGCAGTTTGAAGCTTTGTCATTTCTGTTTACAATTCAAGTCTCAGATCATCAGAGTCTTCTTTTGCACTTTACAGTTCTGGCTTACAATTTACTTTAGCTTTGCTCTGCAAAACGGCTTTGAACCTCTGAAGGCCTGTGTGTTTGCAATTAGATTTCAACTACGAATTGCCTTGTCAGAAGGTGTCATACAATGTACAACTGTCAGTAACAACGACCAGCTTTAAAAAAAGTGTCAGGCAGGTTCTAAACTGGTTTCATGCATGCAATTGATTGATATTTCTATCTGCTGAAACTCCTGCATCAAAAGACTAGTTGTTAAATGGTTTTGTTTAAGTTTTGCTTTCATTTAAAGATCAGCATATCATTGACAGTTTTTCCTATATATCAATGATCATTCTCCTTGATTCAATACTTAAAAATTAGTCAAAGGATAGGTAGGGTACTCATAAACAAGTAATTACCATGCTTAATCAAGTGTTTACTTTGCATTTTTAATTGGTTTCCTTATTTATTCCGTGGACAGCTTGAAAATGAGGTTGTTTTTTTTACTAAAACAAGCATAACTTCTCTTAGGAATTACCGATTTTCTTCATTCTTTTTTTAAGATAAGCAGAAGAATCTGTACATTTACAAGATGCTAAACAGTTGTTTTAAATATCAGTTGTTCTTTTGTTATACAGTTTTGAATCTGTTTTGAATCTCGGTCAACTTCATTTTGACTCATGCTGTATATTGTGAAATCTTTAAATAAGAATTCATTTAAAACAGCAACTGTACAGGATGAATTGATATATGTATATCTATCCATATATTTTCTCCCCTTTGTACAGCAATATTTGAATTAGATTTAGATCCTACATTAATTTAAATAAATGTTCAGTTCCAAGTTTACCCAGTATGTGACCAGAGTGTAAAAAATAATTGAAGAAGCCAGTCGCTATATTACTAAGAATGGGCCTTTGACCTTGAATTGGCATACCATAGGCTTTATATGGTTCTTGCACTACATGTACAGCAAAACTTGCAAGTCTCACAAAGGGAATCACATTTGGCTTTTAAGTGTCTGATAGAGTATTAGACTCAGAAAAAGCGATTTAAGGCTGGGGTAGACCTTCAACTAGTTAGAATTGTTTTGTACTCTAACTCTCAAACTAATTACATAAACCATATAAAAGTATACATTTTTAGAAGCAGATTTTTACCCTGAACATGATGATGATATCAGTTTTTGACCAAAAATGTCAATTATTGGCAAAAAATGCCAAAAACCGTATTTTTTG
>JXSR01S000103.1:58100-83022 GCA_000969725.1 Ophiothrix spiculata
CCCCCCGGGGTCTTGTACCCTCTTGGGTTTACAAATATTAGCATAGTGTGTTTCTCTGTAGCCTGACTTTTCCAAGTCCGTATTTATGTAAAAGGCAACAGTTAAAGCTACTACACCACATTTTTCAGTCAAAAACTTGAATTAGGTTGCCCTTGGTATCTACCATGAAAACATTTTAAAAATAAAGCTTAATAATGCCGCCATTTTGTATCTCATTTTATTCAGGTCAATTTCTTCGTAAATTGTGTCTTTGGTGATTTTAATATTATTGCTGGAGAGTGTATTTGTTCCTATTATTGTTATCCTTGTGAATTACCATTATTTGCAGTTTGGGTCAGCTTTTTTAATCATCCCGCATAATTGTATGTTCATTCTTATGTTTTATAATATTTTTACTGTATAGCAATACTAGTTTAAATATCTTATCCATATAACTATGGCACGTATTTCCCCAAACCAAGATATTATAATTGATATAAGGTAAAACAGAGTGCAGTATAATGCATAGAGTACTCTTTCAGGTACAGAATATTTTAATTTGTTGATGACACCAATATTCAGCGAAAATGTTTTTGAAACACTGTCTATAGATGTGGTTTTTCCATGTCAAATTTTCATCAATAATAACACCTAAGAACTTTGTTGTAGAAACTCTCTCTAATTGAGCATCATCTAATTCAACAAATATTTTGTCATCATCTTTTGTGTTTTACAACAATTACCACAGGTTTTTCAGCGAACTCGTACACTCTGACCAGGCAGTTAAAATATAGTCCAAAATTGTAGAAATCAGTATAAAATCAGATACCAAATTTGAGCTAGCTCAATGAGAAAATCACGTTAGAATTTACATAAAAATGCACTTATATTTCCATAATTTTGAATCAGTTTGGATTTTTGTATGTTTTCACAACATTTATACATCTATGTGCACCATTGTTTTGAATTACAATCTATTTGGGACCAGGCTCTTTGTGATGTCACTAGCTGTCTTTCCCATGACCAAACCCAAGAATCAGATGCCTGTTGAAAAAATGTTAGTAATAGTCGCAACGTCACACAGTTGCAAAGTACAGGTTCCAGTATTCAATTTTCATTGATGTTATGAGATTACTTTTGTGATATATATCAAATCCATTCTGTAGAGACTTAGCAAAACTGTTAGTGCATGCTGAGTTCCACTGGTCAGGTGTTTTAATTAATGTGTATATATTTTGAAATACTGATTTTCAATTCACATTGTATGGTATATATGAGGCAGAGAGCTGCATTATGCATTCGTGTATTAATCAAAATAGTCATGTACAATAATTCAAATCATGGTATATGGTCAGTATTAAATTTACCTTTCACATCTGTACTCTAGTTTTTCTCCAAAGAAGTGGTCAATGCTTGCTCTAACAGATTGCTGCAACAGAAATAGTATAGCACATGTATTATTATTATTGTAGTACATTTATTAGGGAGTGTTTCAAAAGTCAACCGGCGGCTGACCGTCTGGAACTGGTGGTTCTGGTCGGTTATCATTTTTCAGAACAGTAACAAATGACCAGAATCGGCAATCTCATTAAATTGGAAATGAAACTTATGTTATGAAGTGACTCGAAGGGACGCTTCTCCTAATCATATGATTCTTCTTTCTTTTTTTTCTTTTTTTTTGAATTTCCATTTAACATTTGCTCGATTACATTAATTACCAGGGTTGTACATTACCATGGTAAAATTTAAATATCCACAAATTAGACCACAAAAAATTTCAGGCTCCTTACAAAATGTGCTATAACTGTTGAATCAGAGATCCAAATTACAGTCTTTATTTCTCAGAGGGAAAGTTTAAAGTTCAGTCAATTTTTAATGAGACACACTGTATTATAAGCTGAACTCAGGTCATTGTTGAAACCCATGTGCCATAAGCAAAATCTTGTAAAGAATTGGGAAGGTTGGAAAGAGTTCCAGAGTTATCTTTTCCACTAATCATTTCTGTCCAACTACGGCATGTATTGTTAAACATGCAACTCAACGAATCAAAGTTACAAAGTCCAGATGATCTTCTTTCAAATACACCCATGTAATAATTAAATTTGCACACGACTGTTGTGCTCCACTCCAGTAGTGATGGTACTCCTGCCCACTGTGCCTTATCTGTTCGCAAATTGCATGCAAGAACTGTTTGGCAACCGGTACCCCGTGCAGATTGATTGTTCAGTGAGAATTCAAAATCTCCCTCTGAAATTGGACTAATTATAATGAGGTACAGTCAAACAAAGAATTTACATAATACAGACATTAATAACAAAAAGCTCTTCCTCAGCTGCGAAATCACTAATGCCTTCACAGATCCTGAGTACGGAGACCAGAGCCAAGAGGTATATCAAGCTTTATGGCTATCATTCTTGTTTTTTGATAAGGGTTTGCTTCAATTGTATACGGAAATACTTCACGGATTTTGATTCTTTTTGCGATTCAGCTAGATGAAAGAGTGCTACGGTCAGAAAAGCACTTTTTATCCCCATGGATTAAAAGTATAAGGGGATTATGGCATAGTAGTGGATGTCCGTGTCTGCGGTGTCGTCATCTGGGTTGTCAGCGTTGTGAACAGGGTTGTCATTTGCCTCTTAACTTCTGCATACTTTGATGGATTTCGACCAAACTAGGGTCATGGGTGCAGCATGTGAACCCGCATTTGGACGTAAGTCATGAACTGGTCATGTTTTTTGTTTCACACAAAAGCATTGGTAAAACCATGCCAATTTGTATTCAATGGATCGTAACTCTGAATATATACACTTAAAACCTACAAAGATAGATATTGCTGGAAAGCTTACTTTCCGAGGATTTCAATTTTACCTGAATAAGTCTAATTTTTAGGGATGGGTAAAAATTATACAGGGTGCAAAATAAAATAAAAGTGCATTTTGGTCAACCAACTTGGAACAATGAGATTTTGTTGGGGAAAGGTGTATCCAGATGACAAAAACATTACTTGAAGGATGTAATGATAGCCTTCCATAAAATAATTCATTTGGTGACCAATTTCATTGTGGTCAAAATATTGAGGATGGTCAAAATCTATGAAACGACTCATTAATTTTTGGGACATTTTCGGTCAAAAGATTTTTCGTGTATACACTACCTAAAAATCAATCACATAATTGGATTCCTCGACAAATTTCCTCTTTGAAAAATGTATACCTTTTACCATTTACGTCGACTCGGTCAAAAGATATGTCGTTTTAAAGTTTTTGAGTGAAAATGCATGTTTTGTACAGTATTGTATAGAGAAAATTACCCACATATAAACCATTAAGAAACAACAAAATTTGGATGACAAGTCAATATTCAATACATGCTTTATCAATATACATATCTCATTGAACTATATTCAAAAATTATGATCCCAGCATTTTTATTTTTAATGATACATGTGTTTATAAATCATATCTTTTATACACTTTTGCATGTAATCCTATGCGCGCCGCCTCCACCGTCGCCGCCTCCACCCGCTCCATCGTGTTCCCTAATTGCTTTTTCAAGTAAAACTTCATTAATTAAAATCATGAGAACTTCACTTTTTGTACATCCCTAGAGTATAAATAGACCTTTCATATGATACCAAACTTTCCCAAATACGTAAAGAAGTTTTAGCAAAAATGCATGTTTTCTACAATTTTTTAGGGTAATATGTAACAAATCCATCATATTTGAAGGACCTATTTGTGACGCAAGGCCATTTGTAGATGTGGTCTAATAGCACATACTAAGGTCATGTGAGGTCAAGTTGAAAAATAGTCTGAAATTGTCAATTTGGCCTCATTTGACCGTCATTTGAAAAGCGTTGCTTCTATTCAAATCAACTTTGTAGCAATGATCAATGGATGGAGGATTAGGGGTGAGATGAAGGGTCTTGAGGTCAACGGTCATATATATATATAGGGTCAAACCTTGGGGTCAAATTTTCAACTTTGTCCGATATCTAAGGTGTCCAGTGTTTCCTTGGACCAGTGATCAAAAGTGTCAATAGTGATCCCGTTCACCGACCTTTCCCTGGGGTTAGAGGTGAAAAGAAAGGTCAAATTTTCAATTTTGTTTCGATTTTGAATGTTAAGGTGTCAAATTGTTCTTCTTGGACCAGCGATCAAAACTGTCAATTGTGACCTCGTTGTCCGACCTTTCCCCTGTGGTTAAATTTTTAATTTTGTCCGATTTCAAAGGTTAAGGTGTCAAATTGTTCGTCTTGGACCAGCAATCAAATGTGTCAACAATGACCCCATTGTCCGACCTTTCCCTTGGAGTCAAATTTTAAACTTTTTCGGATTTCAAAGGTTAAGATGTCAAATTCTTCGTATTGGACAAGCCATCAAACCTGTCAATGGTCAAATTCTTCGTCTGAGACCAGCGATCAAAAGTGTCAATGGTGACCTCATCGACCGACCACTCTTGGGGTCAAATTTTCAACTTTGTCCAATTTCAAAGTTTTAGGGTGTCAAAATTGTTTGACTTGGACCTGCGATCAAAATTTAATACGCCAGTGTATGAAAACCCCAACTCCAATAGCTCCCTTCTGTTAATTATACTTATAAAATATAAATGCATACAAATCTATGAAAATGTTTTCACATCACTTAAATAGCATTTTCATGTCAATATCCTAATGATAACGTCACATTTGACCTTGTAGTTGACTTTTGTGCTAGTACTTAGTTCCTATATTTAAACAGCCAGTACACAAAAAAAAAACTCCATGAGCTTCCCGTTGCAACACACAAAAGTGTGTAACGAGATTTGTATGCATCTATGTTTTACAGAAGGGAGCTATTGGGGTTGAACTGGCGTATTCAATTGTTGATGGTGACCCCATTGTCTGAACTTTCCCTTTGGGATCAAATTCAAATCTTAAGGGGGGAAAGCACGTTACTCAATTTTGAATTTTTCCAAATTAATTTTGTACCGTAACTTTTGAACAAAGTGCTTAAATACATTTCCAGAAAAGAATTTTCACAAGGAACATGATGGTGATGTTGATTTTTGACCTAAAAACACCCGTTCACGTTTTTCCATTTTTGGTCATTTTTTGACCTTATTTGGCATAAAAAATAAAAAAGTTGACCAAAATCCTAAAAGGTAAAAATGACGCAACATCCGAGTGGGTGTTTTAAATTAAAATTCCCATTCAAAGGTCTTTTTTTTTTT
Source organism: Ophiothrix spiculata (assembly GCA_000969725.1). Classification (NCBI taxonomy): domain Eukaryota; kingdom Metazoa; phylum Echinodermata; class Ophiuroidea; order Amphilepidida; family Ophiotrichidae; genus Ophiothrix; species Ophiothrix spiculata. The sequence continues at coordinate 63,291 of JXSR01S000103.1, forward strand.
TTAATGTTATTTTTATCTTGTCCTGAAGCCGAAATGGCCAAAAAATATGTTTTTTGTGATTTTCTCAAAAAAAATTGATTTTGGTCAAAAATCAACATCACCATCATGTTCCTTGTGAAAATTCCTTTCTGGAAATGTATACTTTTATTATCTATAAGCACTTTGTTCAAAAGTTACGGTACAAAATAAATTTACACAATTTTACTCAATTACTAATTTTACTCAATTTTAATTTGACATCTTAAAAGGTGTCAAATTATTTGTCTTGGACTAGTCTTCAAAAGTGTCAACGGTGACATTGATGTTCCACATTTCCCTTGGGGTCAAATTTTCAACTTTGTCTGATTTCAAATGTTGAGGTGTCAAATTGTTCGCTTGTACTAGGTAACTTAAAAACTCATTTTACTGATAACTCACAAAATAGATGAGCTGGATTTTGTAAATTTTATGGTAAATTTGATGCTTTTTATATGACCAAAAATCATCAGTGACATCACTCTCCCTAGGTCATGTTAGCAGAAACACAATTTCATGTTTTTGTCAACTCTGTGTTGGATTTGACTTTATAAATGTCATTTAACCAACATTTTGTTTGTTTTACATTTCCAGAAGAAAAAAGGAAAGAAACCCCATTATTCTGGCGTGTTTCTGCGAATCTGTCTAATTTCTGTACAAATCCTGATTTTAGCTCATTTGACCATATTGACCCTAAATTATGTCTTTTGAATAATCATTTGTACGATATTTAATCATGCAATTTACTGGACTACTGTATATCGGGAAATTTACGCGGGGGGTTAATTTACGTCCTTTTCGTGGTTAATCACTCAATAGCGAATTTTAAACCCCGCGAAAATAATGTTTTTACATTGACCTCAATATGTATAAACTTGAAAACGCGAATTTAAAACCCACTGAAGTAGCCAGAACGGGATAAATCGCGAAAAATTAAACCCGTGAAAATATTCCGCTATACAGCACTTATTTACGAAATGTTTTAGTCATGCTGTGTACTTTTTGCTTCATTGACAGTGCCATGCAGTCATACAATTAATCAAAGGTACATAGATTTTGGTGACAAAACTTGCTTGTTTTAAATGCCATAACCCGTCTGTGTAAATCCCATTGGAACGGAGGAAAAGGAGACGTACTTACAAAATCGGTCATATCTTGCTTATTTTTCATCCAATTTCTGTCATTTTTTCTGCATTTGAAAGTATATTAAATTTTCTTTACAATAACAACAAGAATTCTATGATTCGATGCTTTTATCAGGGTTACGGTCATCTTTAATCCGTGCACAATTTTTTTTGATTCATGTGGTATTATTATTGTTATTGTTACTAAAAGTTGCTTACCTTGTATGTAAGGTACAGTATATCCAGCACATCGTTCCTGATGACCACATTCTGGCAACCAAGACACTTGACTATAATAAGAGGTAAATAAGAAAATTGTGAAGTATGCAGGAAGCAATTACACTCTTTTACAAAGGTCCATAGCATATCCCTTTTATTTCTACATTATTGTGGACTTGTGTTTTTTATTGTTTAAAGTCTAGTAATGATTGATAGGATTAATTACGAACAAATCACTGCATAATAATATTTTTTGTACGAGAATCGTTCATGATTTTGGTATTATTTTTTGAAAATTATTTTGCTACCAAATGGATATAAGACGGTGTTCGAGTTCTAACCCGCATTTGAGTGACAAATGAGTATATCAATTTTGCCAAAATATAAAATGAAATATGTTTTCTAGACTGAAATTTAGTGTAGATTTCATTTCTGAAGTCAAAAATGCAAAATCTTGAACTTGAATTAATAGACTTATACAGGGTGAATTTGGCTGAAATTGGGCTAAAAAGGCCAAAATGGATCGGGAAAAAATTTTGAAAAAAAAGTACTATGGAATCACTCTGTAATTCTAATCAATCATGGGGGAATGGTGATGGGAAAAAATGATTAACTTACTTCAGACCTGTAGGTAGCTCTTACATTTTTTTCAAAATATTTTTTTTATCAAATAGTCCAATTTTTTTCACACTTCGGGGTCGGGTTCTGGGTAGGGCTACTATTTTTGCATTTTTCATCAATTTATGTTTATTTAAGCTACTCTAAATTGTTATCAGCTTGTAGAGTATAAAATTCCCTTTACCCTTTAAAATAAGGTGTGAATCACCCTTCTAGCCCTTTCCAGTCCAAATTATAATTTCAAAAGTGCAAATTTGTACACACACACACGCACACACAAAATTTGATGGTTCGTTTGTCACCCCGCATGTCAAATTTGATCCATTGTAACATTGAAAGTATACACAGAATCGGGGAAAAAAACACTTTAATTTGAAAAAATATGGTACAAATTAAGAAAAATAACTATATCAAGTCAATATTAATGTACATTATGGATACTAGAAGTATTTGAAAATGAGAGGGGCAAATTTTGTCACCCAGAAACGGCCGCTTTTGGCAATTTTTGACCCAAAATCGGAAATTATCTGGAAAACAGCCAAAAATACTCCATTAAAAGTTACAAAATATGAAAATATAGACCCTTCTACACCTAAAATAACTCAGTTCATAAATTTGTAAGGTATTTATCATACTGAAATATTTTTTCACACTTTGTCACTCAAATGTCGGTAGAATTTCAAACCCTGTCATAAGTTCATATGAATATTCATCAATATTTAGTACATGGTTATGATTGGAAAACGTTGACAAATTTGCTTTCCGATATGGTCACATTGGTTTGCTGGATTTTTCAAAATTACAAAAAAAAAAATTTGAGATCAACAAATACGAAGTATTTCCTGTAGGCTAAACGTGATCTTTATTCCCTACACCATGTAAGTTTTTTTACTCTTAAAATTCACCTGTTCTACTAGTTGAAATTGTCAAAATAGGTCAATACACTGTATGCTATCTCCTATCACTATGATTTTCAATTTATTAAGCTTTTTTCGCATAGGCCTATCGATGTTTTTGATGTCATATATCACCATGATTACTATGTACTTCTGATCACATATCCACCCCCCCTCCCCCATGCGTGCAGGACCCGCTAGATTATTAGGTCAGATTATTTTGAATTTTTTCTCATGTATCGCTATCTTTTTCAATATTGTATTTCCTAGATCACTGTGATAATCATCCCATTCCATTCTGATGCACAGAGACATGCAGAGCTGAAACACAATCAAAGACATTGATGATATTGCTTATGCATTTTTGAATATTTCCCCCATTTCAAGTTTGGTTATAAACATTAGGCACACATGCAAAAGGTTGCATTTTTATCCACTCGTTTATACCATACACTTTCATCTGATAACCTACTTTGTTGATAAAACAACTTATTACAATTTATTTTTCCCGTAACACATAGGTTTTTCATAGACTTGGTAATATTTTTATTCCTTGATGTTTATATTTCTGCTCTAAAAGTTTTTAGTTATACGGTAAAATTGAACAAACAAAAAAGTGGAACAGATATCTCTGTTTCTACGTTTTAAATATAAGGTGTTTTTTTTTTTATCGACTCGTTTATACGTATACTTTCCCCCATATGACACAGTTCAAACTATGATCCCGATTTCACTGCCAAAATAGTGAAAGTACTTAGGGGGAAAACAACAGTTAGCCATAAGAAAACAAGTCATTTCTAATGTAAAAATACATGAAGTTTCTAATTCTGAAACCAAAACTTGTGTATCTGTTGTTGTTTTTGTGAAATGTTATTTTTTTCACCCATTTTTGCCTAAAAATGAGCACTTTTCGGTAACAAAATGTTTAGTTAACCATTAAAAATTGCCCTGTCAGTGGTAAAATAGAGTAGTATTGATCATTTATGTTTGTTTTATATCAGCCTGTGATCCAAATAGTGAAATAAAACAGGTTTTATCCAAATCAATTTCATAACTATGCTTGTGATATAGCTGCTCAAAATTGGTACTTTGTGTGACAACAGTATACCCAAAAATGGCATTTTTATGTGAAAATTGGACTAAATCGGTAGATGAAGGGTCTACAGAGGTGTTTTAACCCACATTTTGTTTGGAAACATATCAGATATAAGTTAAAATCAGTTGTTAATGAATTTAGTAGTTCATAAGTGAACAAAATTAATTTATGTTACCCCTACCCCAAATTGTGAAAAAAGTCTGGCAAAAAAATCCAAACTTTTTTATGTCAAGAGGTATGGCCCTTACCTAGTATAAGCCTATAGTTTTGTAGGCCCGTATATCTTTTGATTGTATAAAAGAGTTTGATATTTTTTTTTTTAAGTGGATTTTGCCATTTTTCCACTTTTTCGTCAATCTCGGCCCTGTATTAGTCAATGGGACAAAATGTTGAGTGCAAGTCTCTGCATTTTTTACTTCATATTTGAATTCTACTCAAAATTTTACCCTAAAAACATGTATTATTCTTTATTTCAAGCATCTGATCTTAAACCTTGTCTTATATTCTTCCCATATACAAAAATTCAGGTAACTTTCCTGTATGCTTAGGTAGACCTTTAAAGCATTTTCTGCTCTAAAATTTTCCTTTTCTATAGAAGGGAGGATTGCCAACATAGATCCATATGTTATATTCCGTCCCCATCATTTGAATCTGAATTTATTACACTTTTCTCATATAGGCCTAATGATGGTACCATATATCATCATGATTATGTCATTCTGACCACATTCCCATTTTATCCAGATTTTATCTCTTCACCCATTGCCAAAATATTGCGACAGCTGTCCATATGTAATGCAAATTATAATACCCACGTTCTTCATAGACCTTATAAACATTTTCTGCTCTAAAACCATAAAGGCTCACATATCCTCCCATCATTTGAATCTGAATTTATGTGTGCAAAGTTCATTGTCCTTGGATGCATTTTGTTTACTAATGCACTCATCTGGACTCGCTTAGTAACGACTACATCATTTTCTAGCTCAAAAATGGTTTTTTATAGAGGACAAAAACAACATGGGAAACAGGAACTTGAATGTCATAAAGTAATTAAACCGACACTTTACTAAAGTGTTCCGAAAAAGAAACTTGTATACTTTGGTTTAGTTCTATACTACTAAATTATATACATGTAGTTATCAGTCAAAAGTAATTAATAATTGAAATGATATGTTTCCTGTGATATGGGTATAAAATGTTTTCTTGAGACTTCTGTAGAGACTGATATGTGATTATATTTTTTGCATTTATTGGCAATTGTGTTGTTGTGTAAAACAAACTGATTTTTTTTTTCATACAAGTACTGCAATTTGAAATTTATCCTGCGTAATAAAACAACTGTCTTGTCCAAACAAATACGTTTGACTTTAATTAAATACCAATTGGTCTGCTTGTTTTTACCTTCTACATCTTATTAAATGTCTACTCTCACTTACTTTTCCTGTTGCGCTGCCACTTAAAGATATCCCATGCCACCCTGAAGTTTCGCTCACTCTTGAATAGCTTCACACTTGGAGATGCCCTGAATAAATATATATTTTATAAAAGAGGTTGGTCAGAATGTAATAAAAGGGTTGAGAATATGAGAGAAATCATTTCCTAATCAAACCACATCATAATTCTTTTTTTCATGGTATATCAAAATGTTTAGCATTCAGAATAAAAAATCCTGCCCATTATCATAGAACTATTTTAATTGAAAGTACATTTCTTTGTCTTGAATTTGCATTAAGAATAAGAGCATTTTGATGTTTTGTTTCAATAGACTTAAGGTGTTGGTGTACATAGATTTCTTTATCATCTTAAAAAATGCTATAAGTAGGTTGAAGCCAATCGAAAAATACTTTGTATATGAATGGTTATGACACAAGTAACACTTGGAAACATAGAAATTTGAATGAAAATTTACCTTCCCTCTTAAAATACATCAAATTGTTGAAAAATGCCACAAATTTGTTGAAAATCTAAGATGGCGCCCATCAAATATGTTATAATTTTATATTGGTAAAAATGTTAATTCAAGAATCAAAGCCAATACATTTCCTGTCTGATTTGATAGATTAACCTGTTACCTATACAAATAGTCCTTGTAAATTGAGAGAAAAATTGTCTTGCATCAAGATATTGCATTTTATAGCAAATTCTAATATGGCCGTCAATGAGTAAATGATAAGGCTGTAGCCCTGTGCGATAAGTATGATAATTCAGATTAAATTTATTTCAATATCATGAACATGAACAAATAACAACAACATAAGTAAAAAACACAATGATATTGGGGACATAATCGGAAGGCCAAAGAGTCCTGAAGTGATTATGCCCATGTACAATCAGGTTACATAAGACAAAGTCTGTACAAGAAACGTAAATAACACAAGACAATGCCCAAATATATACAAATAGGATTTGATAGATGGAGATTTAAAAAAATGAGCTTCTTACAGATATGCCCAAATATTCAACTAATAATTTGATAAAAAGTTTGATTTCAATTTATTTTTAAAACATTTTACAGTTTTGGATTGTTTTAGTGTCTTTGCAAGGGAATTCCAAATTACACATTAATAGTCTTGGTGCCACCATTGGGGATAATCCCAAGTGTTTCTGGTCATTTGTAGGTCTAAAACGCAGTCCAGTTCTCTTCCTCAAATTGTTTAAAGTCAGAATTTTTCAGCATCTGAAGCCAGGGAGAAAGCTAAGCTTTTCACTTCATATTTCTAGTCTGTTTTTACACAGTCTAGTTCTTCTGACCTTCTTGACATTCCAATTTCGAGCACAAATCCCTTGGTACTGTTCAAATTGAAGACACTGTTCTTTTAGACATCTTGTATTTGGCTTTGACATTTCAAAAGCCACTGGTCATGATGACATTTCACTGCAACTTCTTAAGGAATGTGCTGCACAAATTGTCCGTCCTTTGTGTTATGTCATCAATCTGTCTCTTGATTCAGGGAAGTTGCCTAGGGATTGGCAGCAGGCAAATGTTGTGCCAGTTTATAAAAAGGGGGATAAGCGTTCAGTTGAAAACTACAGGCCAGTATATTTGCTCTGCACATGTAGCAAAATTATTGAGAGGGCCATGTTAAATGTCGTTTTTCCTCACATTAAAAGCAAAATTCACCATCTTGAACATGGGTTTATCAAAGGGCGCATATATTTCTACCCGATTACTTTCCGTTTTTCATGAAATAAGTTCAGTTATGGACATAGCTGGTCAGGTAGATATCCTTCATTTAGATTTTTCAAAAGCATTTGACAATGTTTCTCATAGTTTACTTATGAAATTCATAAGTTGCAGTCTTTTGGCTTTCACTCATATTTGCTCAGCTGGTTTTGGGATATCTTTCACAGAGGGAACAAAGGGTTTGTTATTGATGGGTGTAATTCTGATTGGCTTCCTGTCATTTCAGGGGTGCCGCATGGTTCAATTTTAGGAAATATACTTTTTCTTTGTTTCATTAACAACATGCCCAGCTCTGCCCATAATTCTACATTGGCTTTATTTATTTGCTGATGATTCAAAATGTTTTACATCAATAAAAGGTACCGCTGATTGCCAGTTGCTCAAAGCATCGAACATCAATTCCCTTTATGATTGAGGTATGAAGTGGGATTTACATTGTATTGAGTTGGTGTATCACTGTGTACAGTTTTAAATATAAATACATGGTGTCCCAAATAAAAACGCAACAAATTTTGAACTTTTATTTTGAGAGAACAGAGCACCATGGTGAGCAAACGTTGCAATACTATTATAGAGTAGTCCATTGGCTTTTACAGGATTTTTGTTTAGTTTAATGTGGGTCTCTGAATCAAAAGTTATTGCACATTTTGTAAAGACCCGAAAATCTGAATGGTCTGATTTGTTAATCTGTAAAGATTCACCTCTGGTGACGTCATTGGGTACACGTTGAATGGAAATTGCTAAAAACATCACATGATTAAAAGAAGCATCCCTTGAACCCATTTCATGACATGAGGACTCAATTTAATGATGATCTGCTTATATTAAGCAGGTTATTGCGTCTGGTTTAGTCAACCTGTTGCGTCCCCTTGATGGGCCAGATGAATCATCAACTTACTCGAGTTCTTAAACTCCTTTGTCTTCAGTTTTTTTCAGTGGTTTCGGTTAAAGACTTATTATTGGTTGACATCTTTCATTAGAATCTTTTTTTCTCAACTCTTTTGGTAGAAATTTCATCCTAAACTACCTGATTGTCGCACCAGAAGTAACAGATTCAAGGAATATGAGAGTATCTGGAAGATCCGCATTTTAATTGAAAATTTTGATCTATTTAAGTTAAAAATGAACTTGAAATGTCACTTAATGTAAGCCTAAACTTACAAATCGGACCAAAGTAGATTTAAAGGGCTTTCTATAAATTCGTCATATCTTTGGACTGGATTGGTAAAATGAAACGAGACAAAAAGCATGTTGTAGAGTAATTACTCTACCTTTGAAAAACATATTACTATGATTTAATCTTTTGTTTTGGCAACTATTTTTAAATATTTTTTATTTGCTCGTTGCATTAATATTGAGACAAGCTGTAATGTGGAGAAAATTGTTTTAAAGCGATCAAATCCCAGGGTCCTTTGGCCCCCCCCCCCCCCCCCCCCCCTTAGGCACTATCACTAAAATTAAATGCACTTGAAGCATGGCAAATATTTGACATTTTAAGTTAATAAGATGGTCATTTGTTGTGCACTACATAGGTGATATTAGGCCGAATTCATAAAAGTAGCAATTGCTATTTCTATAGCCTTTTCTTGAATTTCTATTCTTGAAAGCTAGCATTGACTTGCAAGAAAAAGCTCTCTCAAGGCCGCAAAAGCTATTTCTAATCCCTTCCAAGCAATTGCTCGTCTGGGTAGTAATTGCTTACATTTGTATTCAAAAAGCTGACCTTTTGCTTACAACATGTAGCAATTACTTGCATTTAACTAAGATCCTATACGAGGAGCTTAGCACTGGTATACATGTACATTCATGGTTTTTGCTATATTTGTGCTGCGTAAGAAAAAACATGAAGTATACTAGTGTTGCGTTACTATAGATTATATAAATCATGCTATTTGTTGAAAACTACGACAAATTGATACCGAAAATGAGGAGTGACTTGATGTAACACTTGTGTCTGAAAACTATCACGCGGTAAACAAAGCAAAAGCTAACTTCATGTAAGCAAAAGCTAGCCTGCCTATTGTTTGTTTGGTGGCTTTTTCTTGTCTGGGTCGATCCCAGACAAGAAAAAGGTATTAGTCCAAGCTGAAGGTCGTGAATATGTTTTTAAGCAATTGCTAAGGCTAAATCTTTTTCTAGTCTAGCTATTGCTTTTTCTTAATGTCTTTTTCTTGCCAGCAATTGCTACTTTTATGAATTCGGCCTATTGACTGCAAGATTCACAAAAAATAAGTTAACCATTTGGTTTTAACATTTACTAGAGGTATACTTCTATTTTCATTTACACAAAATTATAACAAGGAAGGTCTGACTTACGATGTTGGGTTGATCACATGTTTCCCTACAATACTAAATACTCAAGTCTAATCTGATGAATGGGTACCCAATGAGCGTAAGCGAGGGTATCTATGAAACTGTCAGTAATGGCTGCCTTTCGAGAGGTCTATACTTTGAAATTTGTAGATACTCAAGTCAAAATGTAGCTGTACTTAGCCAGGCAATCTTCATTATTAGGTTAATGTGTTGTGATAGTTTATCCAAAATAAAATTAGAGACAGAAATTACAGATATCTGGAGAATCTTACTGCAACAACTAACATTAAAATGTACCTACCATGTAAGTGCCTCATAACCAAAGTTGATCATGTAGGATAGTATCTCTCTTGGGTCGCCTGTGGCCCCAAACTTATACTTGTCATCAAGAGCTTGTGAAAGAAAAACAAACAACATGTTTAATCATCAAATTGTGATTGTAAATATTATTGTATAAAAAATACACATTTCTGTAAAGTGATATCACAAAGCAATTGTGTACCGTCGCGGCAAAAGGGTACAGTTGTCGGCAACTTCCATTTTGCGCTAGAGGCCGGTAAAGTTGAAATATACCAAAATATGATGGGAAAGTCAATTTTGAGATTTTTGTGGAAATGAAATCTTTCGACCCTTTTGTATCTAAAATGTAAATATGTTTAATCAAAAATACCGATTAACTTGTAAAAAAGTGTGATTTTTATCGCTATGTCGAATCGTTTTCATCATGAAAATTTGTGTTTTGACAAACGGTTATGAGTACGATTATGGTAATTAATTATACAATAATGAAACATGATATTGAGTCCAAACATTTTTATTATATTACTCAAGGTATCGTCTTCCATTGAGCCAAATTTCAAGTCGATAAACAAATGGGAATATGTTGGTTGCTATGGAGATTTGCTCTTACTCTATTCAGACTGCACACAAAATCGAATGGAAAAATAGGCCTACCTTTAACAGCCTTTTTCTCACAAACTAGTTTTGACAAACGGTTATGAGTACTTTTTTATTATTGCCAAAACTCGTCAACCAAAGCTCCGATTTGCATGATTTTGGCAGGCATGAGAATGTTCAGGTTTTAACCTGAATTCAGGTATTTTCATGTTCAAAAATGCACAATTTCTTTGAATTTCAGTCTATTTTTGCTCTTTTTCCATCATTTCAGGTATTTTTAATCATTTTCAGGTATTTTTATGGAAGTGTGTTCTCATGCCTGTTTTGGTATAATGGGTGGTTCTTCGCTAAGTGTCTATTTTGGTGTCCCGCTACTTTAACTCACAATAAATTTAAAAAAATACAATTCTGAAATATTTATTTTGTGGTTTTGTCTTGATAAATATGATCTTTATTATAAAAAATCATAAAAACCTTGATAAACAAAGTTAAAGGTTGTTATTTTTCTTCATGTTTGATGCAAACCCCCCGAAAACCCTATGTCCCTATGGTTACGCGTAAAATTACAATTGTCATTATTTATTTGGTAGTGAAATTTTTCTTTTTGGAAATACTCTTGATCACTAAGTATTTACTAGTATAACATATCCTATCTATCAAATAATGCCATAATGTATCAATTGAATCCTAAATGTTACCATTTTTGTTCAAAAAATCCTGTCCCTGTATTTGAGTCATTTCCGTAACGAACATTTTGAAGGGCAGTCTATAAAATTGAAAACACTGAATCCAAAAATTAACCTGGTCATTAAGTACCTGCATGAATTGGCTACTTGGCACACATCATTTATCTCCGGTATCTCCAATGAATATCCATCAAAATACTGACTTTTGCAAAAATGAGCGAAAATATTTTTATTCAGTGTCATTTCCGTAACGCTGTATAACACTATAAATATAGGAAATTAATGTCCGTTTTGATTGGCAGTGCAAACAGGGTTGTGGCCTGTACCCTAATATATAAACAGTCACGCCAGGCATCACCCTCGAGAGACGTTATACTGGTCTAAATGTTTAAATCATCATTTCCGTAACGGTCATTTCCGTAACTTTTTACCGTTACGGAAATGATTTCTTGACACTTTCATCTGTTCATATTGGCAATAAAATCTGAGTCATGATCAATCTGGTTTTCTCCATTTGAAAGAACCCCCCTCAATGGTTCTTCATTTGTGTTCAGATATTGAGGATACGTAGTAGAATTTATTCAGCTTGACATTTACTGTCTGATTGTCATTTCCATAACAAATATTGTTACGGAAATGACTTTTAATGGTTTTCCCATTGCTACAACACTGAAAATTAGATGTCGCATAAAATTATTTTGAGGCTCTAAAGATTGGGCCGAGGGCTCATTCTAGTATTTGTGCACTATTGTGAATACATTCCAAGAAAAAAAAAGTGATTTGAAAAACTTGTTTTCTCATTTTTTTTAAAGCCAGAAATAGACACTTAGCGAAGGACCCGGGGGGGTAACTGGGTATTCTGACCGGGTAACCACCCGCGTTACCAAAAAGGTGAGACCTGGACAGGTCTCGAGACTTGCAATATAGGGTATCAAAATCGACCTGGTACTCTGCAAGTCTCACATAGGGTATCAAATGTGTCTTTTATGGTATCAAACTTAGAAAGAATTGTTAAATTAATGACAATGGTGCCTTAAATTGCCAAAAACATGTTTCAAATACCTAGAAACACTTCTGAAAAGTGTTCAAATGGTGTACAATTACATTTTACCAATGATTTCTTGCAATTATCATTTTGTCACAATTGCGTAAAGTCTCAGATAGGGTATTCATTTGACAGGTATGGTCTCGGATAGGGTATCCATTTGAACGGATATGGTAGATTTATGGTCTCAGATAGGGTATCATTTCACTCATTTTTGCCAATTTTTGGTCTCACATAGGGTCACCTTCGGAACCTGCGGAACTCGGGTGGTTACCCGGACACAAATATCAGTTACCCCCCCGGGGCGAAGGACCACCCATATATCATTGAAAAGGGAATTAAATGAGCTTTACCACCATATGAAAATCTCCATATTTTGGTTTTGACCCAACTGCACCCTTTTGCCGCAGCGGCGCACAATTTTAAACAGTACATCAGAAGATGATCTATATTGGAAGCTAATATGTAACAATGGCTGCCATTTAAAATGGGATGTCATTTGTATAATGGAATGGGTGCAGCATTGGCCTCATCCTTGACGCTATCACCCCACCGGTAGGTCAATGCGCACAGCACAACAAACTATGATCACGGGTAGCCGTTTCAGAATTATCTAAATTCGTGAACGGATAAAACTCGAAATATCTCGGTCAGAAGAGATCATCCGCTGAATATATCCGCACATGAAGGTAGATAACCTATATAAGTACAGATTTTAGCCGTTGGTTTGTTAATCAGAATGTTGGTATGATTTTAATAGCCAAATATCTGGAAAAATTATGAAGTTGTGACGTAGCAACGCTGGCTTCACCATTATTCCGATCCTTCCCATGGTACAACATTATACAGACGGCACAATAATAGGTAATACGTTATGGAAACCTTTCGAGGATGCAAGTAGAATACGAATATGACGCACAGAGGAAACTTTGCATTGCCAGGTTGCAATAGGATAGATCCGACTCTTTCATATTTCGTGGTGTAGAATTCTATCATAGTCTAGGTTAAAAGCACGAGATACAGACAAAGAAAGATAAGCATGACGGGATAATGTGCGCACGTGGAGACCTTGACAGAACATGCGGAAACAACCAGGAGTGTAGCCAACATAAACACCATTAATACGTAATATTGATAATTATTGCTGCTCTACTGAATTTTGTTTGTCACAGTGAGGAAACAAATAAGCACGATGAGCACATGATCAGAATATTTTACAGAAGGGAGCTATTGGAGTTGGGGTCATCATGTAGTGGCATATTCAATTCAAGTGAATATTTACTTTCGTTTTCATTTTAAAGAAAAGCAACACTGACCAAAGGCAACTGCGGAAGTTTCTGACAAAAATTAATATAACTATACTATGTCTCATGTTTTAGTTCTTTCACTTCGGATCACACGGTATGTTAATGAACCCAGTTGACTTGAAACATGATTTCCAACAAAGTATGTGCGTGCAATGCTTTGCAGAGGGTCTTCTTCACATGATGGCCTTGGGTCATTGTTGCAGTCATATCTGCTGTATATGAAGAGCTTCTTTCCCAAACCTCTTGCATCCACCCCGACATTTGATTCCTTTCAAATAAATATTTCAATTGAGGGCTACATTCATTTTATATATTCTACTATACATACAAATTGATTACAATTGGGAATGAATAATTTGCACAAATGGATAGAAGAGGTTTTGCTACCAAATAAGGGTCTTTTGTTTTTCTTCATGTAATTATGTATTTGATGTCGGAGCCCTCACACAGTTTTTACAATCGTACCATTCAAATTTATGTGGAGTTATTCATTTCAAGAGTTAATAAGCATCCATTTTTTCATTTGGTATGAGCATGTGTTGAAAAAAAGTCTACTTGTACTGGGACCTGACCTCAAAATGAGTGAAATGTTGGTGTGGATGTAAGAGGTTTAGGAATCGGGCTCTTCATAATTATATTGAATTTGACGCCTTCAGCATTGGGTTCCATTTTAACTCAATATTTTGTGCAATCATGTATTGTTAGTCAGGTTCTGCTTCTCTGGGGGAATTGTCATTTATAGGAGATTGGTCTGATGTATCAAAAGTTTGTTTCGTCATTTGATGTCGTCATTTTAAAGAGTGTAGTTTTCGTTTTCCACTTAACTTTGACACTTTCACAATGATTGACGTTCAAATTCTGTTTTGGTCATTGCCTTCCACACCAAAACAAATATTCACACATCTTATTTGGTGTTGGGGTTTATAAACAGTTATTTCCTGTGGCATGTTTCTGATATTTCGTAGTCCAACCCTGTTTAGGTCACGATGAAAGCCAACACCCTATATTGGCGGCTAATTTTGAGTTTAGAAGATACATTTCCACTTTCTTCAAACATAACCCGCTGCATATGCTATAACTACACCAGCAAACTTCTCATTCATAACTTTGGGGATGAGTACTAACGGTGATTATTAAACACTTCGCAAAAATATTGTGTTATGCCGAATATTTTTACTCAGTCTATTTTTGGAACCAAAAAAAAGTACATATATTCAAAAAAAAGTACCATCACCTGAATACCTGTGCAAACGATGAACAATTATTCACCAATCTACCAACTTTGACCATCAGAAACCCAACTATATAGGAGGCAACACATGGTATCTCTCACATTTAACAATTAATGCCTGCCCACAACCACCCATGCCTGCCCACAACCTCCCTGTCCGTTCACACAGGCTGTAGGACCCAAGCATTAGTGACTCCCTAACATATTCTTAATACCCTTGAACTTACGCGCCATGGCTACAGACCTACACTCTGTAGCCTGGCGCTCCTTTCAGTACAATTTTCCATGTCCAATTTCACTTCCTACACTCCGCCTACCATTTCATATCTGGATCTTCCCACTATAGTGTTTTTTCTGGTGCTACTGGGTATTGGTTGTATCCCGGGGTTGTATTCAATGTTATGTTTATTTTGAAACAAAAGACTAGAGTGGAAAGTTAAGCACCAATACCCTGCACCAATCTTCAAGTTGGATTGTGTTGTTGTTATAAGTTATCATAAACATGTGTTACATTTGACATTACATTTTATTATAAGCAGTGACATGACATTACAGCTAGGTTTTCATTTTGTTCTCTCTTTTTTCAGTTGCTTTGAATTCAGATCAGATATGCTTGAGATCACCCCTCCCATTTTATTGGAAACCAAAAGGTATAGAATGGTTTTCATGAACAAGGTAAGATGGACATTAATTTCAATACAAGGAAACATTTTTGAAACATATTACAGGGTGCTTTTAGCTTTCCATGTATTTCCATATAAAGTTGAAAAATGCTGTATTATTTTCATGTTGATACATTGATACAACTTGTTGCAAAAAAAATAGAAATATGACGATCAATAAGCATGATAAGAGTAAAAGGAAAATTAAAAAATCTGCTGATTCTCGTTTCAAGTTTGGGAATTTTTTGTATAGGCAAAGAATAGCAGTGAGCAGCCAAACCGTAGTACATTTTCATGCGCATCCATTGTATTGAAGTAAACTGAGGGACATTTTCAGGCATTCTTTAATTGATTTTGGAAATTACGTCAGCATAGAATACTGAATGAATACAAAAATACCTCGTAACAAACTAGGGGCGTCGCTACGTATTTGAAAGTGGGTGGCTAAATTAATAGTGCTAAATAATTGATCCTTTGGAATTACACCCCTACAAATAAATATGAGATTTGGTGCCCTTGTAACAGAACGGCTGGGTAGGCCGGGTAGGCCTGAAATGAAAATGTGATAAAATTACAGTGAGCCATTAAGAGAGGGCATAGGAGTTACATCAGAGGGCAAAATACGGTTTACGGGTCGCGTCGGGTCAGCAGCGCAGGTAGGGGGGCAAGTTGCCCCGGGCGCCACCTTTAGGGGGCGCCAAATTGTCACTACATAAAAAATAATTGGACCAACATTTCTGAAATTAGCTGACCCGACACGACCCGTAAACCGTATTTTGCCCTCTGGTGTAACTCCCATGCCCTCTCTAAATGGCTCACTGTAATGTTTGCCTAATTTTTTTGCGCGCTCCGCGCGCTCTTACAATTTCAGTATTTTTTAGCTTAAATAAATAAACGTTATTGCCAAAAAAAACGCAAATTTTTTTAGACAGATTATAGTAGAAATTACCCATTTTCGCCAAAATAAGAGGAGTTTTTCAAAGCTGTTGGTATTTTTTTTTTTGGGGGGGGGGGCACCAGTTTTTTGGGCCCTATATCTATATGGATGCAACCCAAGTCTTTCTATTCTTCTATATATCTAAATTTGAGCACTGCTCTTTTCCTCATTTACTTTTCTTTTTACTCCATTACTCAATGTTTGCAGGTCGGCGCTCTTCAAGAATTGAAGGGGAAAAAAACGGCCACATCTGAATAAGCTTGATGGGACCGATGTCACTGCTGCCATACAAGAGGCGATGAAGGGTGTATGGAATGCTGATCCCAACTTATTTAACGAAAGATTCAAGAGTGATGAAAGAAGTTTGAATTGCCAACGGGCCTCAACACATATGATTTTGGGAAAGTTCAGGCAATTAAGACAAAGATTTCTTGTTGCAGAGCAGAAGAATATGGATGATGAGAGAACTTAGCTGCTAGTTTGTTGCATTCAGCAACCTCATAGACCAGACAGCTCAATTCAAATATGCATGCAAGAAAATAGATCACTCAAGAGTTTCACCAAAAACATGTTGGACTCAATTTTGTTATTAAACTTATCTATGTGGCTTATATTAGAAGTAGCGACAGCCAGCAGCATTGCATGTTTTGATGATAATGGAAAGAAGAAAAACAATCATCCAAACCATATATGCATTACCCGTCCAGTATATCCCCCACCATTCCATCACTCAGAATGATGTATCGACGTCGTTAGATAAGTTTTTTAAACATAGAAGATAGCCCAACATGTCAGTTGTTGGTGAGTATATCAACTTTGTGTAGTGTGAAATAAAATTGTTGGTTAATAAATTGGTTTAGGAAAATCATACGAAAAAATCTGGCTAACAATGTACATTAGGGTGCATCAGACACCCTCATGTCATACATATTTTTTCTACCTAGTCTTAGAATGTCCCATTTGGCTAGAAAACACGCTGTGTAAAGTTTGAAAAAAATTAGAGAAAGTTAAGGTATTGAAATTGCCTACTTACATATGGCAGCTATTTATTATTACCTCCAGAATCCTCACTCAGAAACTCACAAAGGAATAGCTGCCATATGTGGTATTGTAAATAATGACTCTGAATGGTTCATGGGATATACAATTACCTTGAATTACCCAAAATGACCCCAGATGACCAAGGGTCAACTTTTTGAACACTGTTGAGATTTGACCTCAAATGACCTTTGACCTTAAATGACCTTGACCTGACCCCTTAGAAGACTCATGGAGCCAAAATGCTTTATCAATAGTGATAATTAATGATCAATGAAAGCACTTCAGATCGTTCATGCAGTTAGCCTTAAGTAGGCAATTATTGGATCTCTAACTCTTTTCAATGCCTAAACAACAAGATATTTATTCAGCTTAAAATGTTTTATCACTTGTGATAATAAATGATCAGTAGAACAATTAGACCAGACAAGATGAATGGCAGTGATTTTTCAAAGCATATGTCACTGAACTCAACCAAGCAGCTATTGTATTTTATATTGAGTTATGTTATAGAAAACACAATAGCTGCCTTTTTGCATATTTCAAAACTAATGGCATGTATAAAAACTGCCACGTGGCCCCCCTAAACGAATTTCGTTTTTGATGAAATTTGGCACAGGTATTTTTATCAAGCATTGGAACAATTGTATACTAGGGAGAAGTTTACTAGAAGCTTTTTTAAAAACCATGGGGCGTTTGATGCACCCTAATGTACATGCAAAATACTGGTCTTAATTACCTCCTGATTTTTCCTGATTTTTTTCTGCCATCCTTTGACTATCATTTTCAACCATTTTTGTGTATTTATGTTCTACCTGAATTTGTCTCTCCTGCATGGATGCATAGTCCTAGCTGTCAGTCCCAGCACTGGTCAGTCTATTAATTCCTTTTTCAGTGGTATACACCCTAAATTACTGCCAGCTCAGGCGTATGACATATGGGGTACGCCCTAACTAACACTATAGTATTTAATTCCCGACCTCTTACCTTCAAAAACACTATCACAGGCAGTGAATACAGTTCAAGGTCTAATAATGTTGATGTTTCATTGTATTGTGTAGAATATTTAAAAAGATAAATTTAATTTACTTTAGAAGTCAGTTTACATGTTAAATGCCTTCCGCTTGTGGCGAAAAAAGTGGTCCGAATGGAAAGGGTTAATTGGAACCACTGGCCTTATAAATAGCAAGCTTACTGCATGTTCAACATTTATATTTATAGGCCTGTTTTAAGATTTCATGCAGAAAAAATTAATTTTGTTCTTTTAATTAAGACGGTTTGATGTATTATAATTAATCTTGATCTTGCTAATATGACCCTGTAAACCAAAATGGGCTATCTTTGTATACGCAGGGCACCTATCATCATATGCGGAATTTTCACAAATGAGTGTACGAATGTCACAGGCTACACAGAGGCATGACGTATTGTAGTCTTATTATCCATCATCCAGTCGCTACTTTATATGGTTATCAACCATTCTTATAACCTTTATCCAATTTAAACCATTGATTTTTAAATACATCATAAACATGATAAAAGAAAATACAGAAAAGTGTAGGTTAGATCCCATATACTGGTAATACACATGCAGCATTGGTCAATTCTTTTTCCAATCACCAAACCCAAGCACAGTGAATAAATGTGATGACTCATCCCGAAAAGGGTGACTCTATACAGAACACTTTTGGAGAAACTGATGAATATAAGCTTCAAAAAATAAAGGAAATAATAAAAAATTTCCAGCAGATTTTTTGTTGTAAAATTTGAACAAGTAATAAGGTGTCATTTTAAAGCTTAGAAAATGCTGTAACAGATGAAATGATAAAATCAAAATTGATATCATCTACAAAGTCCCTCTTTCTGGGTGAGCCATCACAAATATACATAGACAAATATTCTATGACATTCCATCAATGAACAATACTGAGAGTTTTTTGTTCCAGTATTGTTTACAAAATTCTACAATACTGGTACACATATTTGATTCCAATGTTGATCAATGCTTTTGTTGTTCCAATATTGTTCAACAACTCACTGTATCTCCTTCTACAGGAGCGTACCGTTGTTGATTTGTGATGAATCCACAGTTGATATTCAAATAAGCGCATCACACACGGCACAGCGTACACGGAGGTGCGCTTGCGCAGTTCACATAAATCGGTGCACGGTTCATCGCGCGTCGGGATGTGCAAGTATGTGCAAGAATTTATACTTGGGAACAGTTAAAAACAACAAAGCAACAATCATTTAAAAACTAGCATGTTGTTTCAGATTCTTCAAGGTTTTTTTATTGAGATGATTATCTGCTAAATTGAAAACATTTAGAATTTAAAGGGGCATTGGACAAAATTTTGAAATTTTGTTTGTTGGTGATTTACACTTCATATGTTAGAAAATAGCAGTCAATTACCAAATATCGGGAAAATTTTGATCTAAACCTTCAGAAAATTCAAAAAAA
>JXSR01S000103.1:93532-104809 GCA_000969725.1 Ophiothrix spiculata
AAACAATTCATACAAATACAAATTCTTACACTACACATAAAAAATCATGCAAAATAGAAAAATCACTTGCAGTCACTCATAGTAGTCCTCAAAAAGCAAGAGTCTTGAGAGTACATTTGACCTGATCAGTAGTCATTATTGGAGCAGCAGTCCTGATTGTTTGGGTTTGGGAAACAGTGAATGCTATTAAATGTCCATAGAGATTTGTTCTTAATACTCTTTCGTATTAAATGAATTGATGTGTTTAAAATATACACTTTCGGCAACAATTTTACTAGATCTTGAAATTGATCTCTTTACCTTTTCCGTCATTTTCAACTGCTTTACCCCAATGATGTACCTTTCAATGTGCCATGACACAATTAATGAAATGATTAAAAGGCAATTTGAAGTGGGAAAGCAGTGTTTAGCATCAGTTATGATTTTATGATGAAAAACAATTTTTAAACACATAAGGAAAGCAATGCGTGCTCAAGAGATTGGGTTTTCTCAGGCCCGTTCTCAAGACCTGCCCCTTGGAGAATTGCAGTAGCGTAGCTAGAGTATCAATACTGGGGTGCAAAATGATTTTTGACAACCGACAAATGCAGATGTACTAACTGTCCCACATTTGGATGGGCAGTCCCCCCATTCTGGTACCGTAATTTTAAAAATTCTGAAATCTGAGATGCCCTCAATTTTGTTGTTTTGTTTACTGTGTTTTGCTATGCATGCCATTATGATCATAATCTGGGATTTACATGTTGGTAGGAATGTACAGGATGCCCAAATATTTTCAACATAGTTTTTTAAAACATACAAGCAAAAGAGGTCTCACAAGGGCACAGAAGACCACTTTATACTTTATATGTCTCAATTTCTCATGAATCTTGACTATCAAGTCAATTTTGCAATGATTTTTGCACCTTTTCAAACAAATTTGGTCATAGTAATATATAAATACCTTTTCAACATGACAGAGTCCAAGAATAATCTACAATCGAACAAATTTGGTCATATTATACTCAAACTGATGTCATTCAAAATAACACGATAAAATGAGTTCAATTTTGCGAGTGTGTTACAAAGTTTTTCACAGATGACCTCTTTCAATCGAAAAAATGAAATATTGGGGTGTGGCCGCACTCCCTCCACCCCCTCTGGCTACAAAATACAAAATTATGTGAAGAAAAAAAAGAACCAATATAATTTACAGAGCCTGATCTTACTCTCGAATATGCAGCATGTCCATATACAGGGTGTCCTAATAAAAATGCAACAAACTTTTTTGGGGGAAAACAAAGCATGATTTTGAGAATTTGTATAATATTATAATAGAAGCTAATGCTGGGCACGAGACGCGAGTACTCGAGCCCAGCTCGTATATTTCGAGCCCCGAGACCTGAAAATGGATACTCGATGCTCGAAGAAAAAAAAAAGTAATTGTGTATTTTACTGGGTTTATATGTCCATCATTCAATGAATCTAAATTTTATTTGCAAAATTCCTTTACAAGACTCACATAATGTTACAAAGTTAAAGTTGTACAAGATGGTTTGCAAAACCAGCAGTCTCGCCTGCTTAAAAGCCTACGTTATTGACCGCCTACTCCAATTTATTGACAACCCACCAACAAAACAGTTCACAGATAAAATTGTATTTTGAATCAGAATCTTGAGATGAAAGTCCAATTCATAAAGTTGAGAACTTTGCCGTCGATGTTTCCCAAATTGATATCACCCACTGCACGTAGCCTAGGTAAGCTTTACTACACTTTTGACTCTTGTTTGACAACAACGCAAAATTTTCGGGTACCCGGGTATCCGCTCGGAAAACATTTTGAGTTCCCGGGAATAAAAATGCCCGAAATTCCCAGCTTTAATAGAGGACACCATTTGGTTTTTACAAGATTTTTGTTTTGTGTGGTTTGGATCTCTGATTCAAAAGTAATATGGAACATTTTGTAAAGACCATAAAAATATGGATGGTCTGATTAATCAATCAAAATAGATTCAATGTTGGTGACCCAATGATGCAAATGGTTAAAAATCACATCATTAAGAGAAGCATCTATTGAACTCATTTCATGACATATAGAATCACTAATTTAGGGTTGATCTGCAAAACAAACTGCAAAGAGGTTGATTTCAATTGATTATGGTAGGTATAGGTGTCAATATTTACATAAAAAAAGTAAGGAAGGGTAAGGGCTGATGAACTCAGTTTTCAGGGGGTCATTAAAAATAATGGGTTATTGACCCTAAATTATGCATAGAGTATGTTGTGTTTGATATCAAATTGAGGGAAATGTAATTTAAAACGATAAGTGAGTTGTTAATTTTGTTACTCTATCACCATGCAAAAAAGTACACCTGATTGAAGACTTTGTGACCTGAAAAAAAAAAACAATTTTTCGTTAAAAATAGGTCAAAATTCTGCTATTATTAACCCTAAAATAGGGTTTCTTTTGGGGAAAAATGGCAAAGAATGTGATTTCAATTGATTGAGAAAGTAATAGGTGTCAACGTTTACCCAAAAAAAGAAAGGAGGGGAGAGCTGGGGAACCTGATGTTAAGTAGGTCATTAAAATAAGGGGTTATTGGCCCTAAGTTATGCGCAAAATATGTAGTGTTTGATATCAAATTAAGGGGATGTAATTTGAAACGCTGAGCGAGTTGTTTATTTTGTTACTCTATCACCAAAACATTACACCTGATTGAAGATGTAATGACCCCAAAAAACATAATTTTTTGTTAGAAATAGGTCAAAATTCTACTATTATTATCCCTAAAGTAGGGTTTATCTAGGGAAAAAGAGGCATAGAAGCTAATTGTGGTATTTTATATAAGATGTCAATATTCAAAAGCAAGGGTGGATGGGGTTTGGGGAACCTGATATTTAGGGGTGTCATTAATATGCTATTGACTCCAACTTGTGCTTGAAGTATGTCATTATTTGATTTCGAATTAAATAAATATAATAAAAGCAATTTGTTATCATATCACCTGGGAAAATGATACACCTGGTTGAAGATGCACATGATATCAGTTTTGATTTTATCACTTCATCTGTTACAGCATATTCGTAGCTTTAAAATGACACCTAACTTTATACAACAGAAAATCAGCTGGAAAATTTTATTATTTCCTGTATTTTTTGCTGCCAATTTTCAGCAGTTTCTTGACAAGTGTTCTGTCGCCCAGCCATCACATACAACAACAACCTTTTTAATTAATAATGAGTACAAGTTCTACTGCTTTCTATAATTCATTGTAGCTTGAATATGCCTCACTTAAAACCTTGTCTACCAGGGTTGCACCTCCCCCTGATATTTCAAGTTGCTATTAATGCAAAAATAAATTAAACAAAAAACTGATGTCAGCCATTTAAGTAATCTGTATTCGTAAATACCTTTTGGTCATTTTGATGACAGAATGGTAGGAAAGTATAAAGTAGACCTAAAGTTTGGTGAAAGGGATTTAAAAGACCATTTTGAAATAAACACAGTGTACTGTATGCTATGAAGTGGAAACTTATAAGACATTTTTGGAAAAATAATAATTAAATATATAATTCCAACATGTTCAATTTTCACCTATTTTTCGCGAAAAAGGTGAAACATTATGGCCGATAAACATTATAAAAAAGATTTAAGAGTATGTCCCCTCATGTATCCAATGATGTAAAAACCTTTTCACATCATCAGAAAATTATTATGTTCCTGATGATAAATTATTTGAGTGTAAAGGTTTGAGTTTTTATTAAATTTATTTTCAGTATTACATTTATAAAATGAATTGTGTTTTTCAAACTTAATTTCCAATTTTTTGACAAACCACAAGTTCAAAAGTCCAAGGGTGACCTAAAAATCACTATATTGCCCCTGAATTTCATTCAGCACCGTAGATCATTTTAGAAACACTAATTTTTTTTCTGAAATCACTGAATTCATAGTCCTTGCATCAAGTACTCTTAGATCTAGCATTTTGAAAAGAAAAAACTTTGGCATCTAGTGTTTCTAGACACTTAGAAATTGTAATGTGCAAGACCTTGGGGCAATATAGTGCTAACCCTCAATTTTATAAGTGACTGCTTGTTTTATTGAAATCACATGGGACTCCAAAATTTGTCTAAATATTTTTATTCGTCCATGTACTTGATCATGATAACTTTTCGAAAACCATTTTTCATCTTTATTGTCAGAAAATCATTCAAATCAAAACCAGTAACTTGTGCAAAATGAGGGTTAGCACTATATATATTGCACCCACCCCTTCAATTACATTTTCCTATGAAATAAAATTATTTTATCAAGATAATGCATTGTGAATAGTAGGCCTATGCAAGCAAAATTTCGGAATTTGCTGTTTTTTTATATATATTTCTGTATTTTATCTCACCCGGCTATATTTAAACCTGCTATTTTTATAAAATCTGTTACTCCTCTAAATAAAACCTGATTTTGACCAAAATGGCTTAAAATGTGTGCTTATCTTTCATATTATTAGGCCAAATAAAATTAATAGTTTGTCTCAAAGCTCCCGCGCGCATTAGTTTTATCGCCCGCATTAGTTTCCCTCAAATCCTAAAAATTGATTTTTTTGCCCTTTTTTTTATTTTTTTTTCACCGAAACTGTGAAAAACAAATGACAACAATGGCTAATTTATTTTATTTTATTCTTAATTCTGTTTTTGAGTTCTAAAAAGCCATCATGTAAATATATGAGGGGGTACATATTGAAATTTTGTAAAATAGCACTCAGGACTTTTGTCATACATGAAAAAAAAATCTAAAAAAAGAAAAAAACTTTTGAAAAAACTGCATTTCGCATTAGTTTTTCCAGAGAGGAGAGCTTTGAGACAAACTTTTTATTTTATTTAGCCTTATAACTACTTATAATCTGAGTATCATTTTTTTTCCAATTTTCTTTTTTGTTAATGTTCGAATGCTTATATCTCAAAAGTAGAAAAAGCGATAACTTGCGATTTTTGAACAGTTGTAACTCAAAAACGGAATATCAGATTTGTACGAAATTTGAAACACATATAGAAAAGACATAGACGGAGGGCACTATGAAGCCGCTTTTTGAAAAAAAAAGTTTTAAATTTTGAATATAAAGCAAAATTACCTGATTAGTCAGTTGCTGGTTGCCATGGCAACGTTATAAACAATCCGGCTTCATAGTGCCCTGCATATGCATATCCTACACTTACTACCCAAGTTTGGTAACAAGGGTATTTATCGTTTTTACTTATGCTCGTTTAAGTGTTTAGCCAATCAGGCTTTATGCGATTACCATGTGAACCAGACCGAAAATTTGTGCATTTTTTGAAACTTCTCTACAGGGGCTGCAATATATGTAATAATGTGGGAAAATTGTCACATCTCAAAGTTCATGCCAATCTACCACAGACCCCCACCACCCTTAAATTTAGTTGTGCCCCCCCCTTTCCTTGGGTCCTTGGGTGGGGGGGGGGGGCCCCCCCCCCCCTTTTTGTTTTTTAATGTAGATGTTGCCTCTGGTAGGTTCAATACTGCCAAAATGACTGACTTGATCTTAAACTTCTTTGTCTTCCGTTTTGTCACATTTTTTTTTTATTCACGTGGTAGTGAAGTCTATTAATATTAACGAACATTTTTTGTGAGCAAAGTTATTGCTGATTATCAAAGTTTGTTTTATTACGCATAGGCCCCAATGATAGTAAGACTTAATGAACTATCATCAATGAGAAGGATCAAATGAGGTTTTTCTTTTAAGTTCGAAAATAGGTTTCTTTAAAATCAAAGTTTTTAGAATCAAATACATATATTTTCATTGTTTGATTATGTTCTTTTTAAAACGAAAAACGTATCAGAAAGGGTCATTATTAAGCCTAGTTTTCCTCTGGGTTATTTTTCTGAACAAGCAACAGTGAACCAGTGCCAGTAAACTCTCAATGGTTCTAAAAACAAAATAAAAAATGCTTAAGGTAATATAATTCACCTTGTTCTCTATGAAATTTTACAGAAATTTTTGAAGACTAAGTACAAAAATGTACTCACACATTGCTCAAATTGAGAGAGAACTGGTTTGCTTTGTGTTTTCTATATCCTAAATGTGGATTTACCAGATAAAAGATCAAACAAAGCTCCTGGAGATAATACATATATCAGCGATATCAAGTATATTTATTTCCATATAAAAACAATACATCAAAACAGCAAACCAAATAAAAACCATATGGAGGAGAAGGCCAGTAAGGCCCGTTAAATTGCCAACCCCTTATAACAAAATATTATATAAACATACAAAAATATAATATTTTTATTTTGTTAACATATGAAGAGAAACAATTTCATCAAAAATAATTTGTTACCCATCGCATGTGTAGAAACAAGATCTTTTAACAATTTGAAACTATAAACACTGTTTTCACACTATTTTTTGCCGCCGACAGCAAAAATTAAAGTTGGTAAAGAATTGCAACTTTCTCCAATAACATGTTCTACTGATTCACGTATATTAGTTATTGGGTGAAGCAGAGGTATGTTAAGGAAATACTCGTGCGTTGGACCAAATGAAATATTTTTCTTGAAATACAGGGTGGACCAATTAAAGCGTTATTGAAGTTCAATGTCACGTAACTTAAAATTGGAAAATATTTCAAGAATGTTTTTAATATATTCATAAACTATAGTATCTTTTCCGTGTTTGGTGAAAATTTCATGTCAAACAAAGCTTGCATTGCGAAGTTATTGCCATTTGCGCAAAAAACGCCGAATTCCACTTTGTCCACGGGGCAAGTTAACATGGTTGCACACAATGAAGCGTTGGTTATGATATCTATCTTAATTAGCTAATTGGTTTTGCGATACTGATTAGATTAAAGAATGTGATGAAGGAACTTGCGTTGAGAACTCATCTTAGGATGAGTTCTGCATTTATTGCTGCAGACAGGGCTGGCTGCAAATCTCCCTGTTTCTTTATCCCTGTTCAAAACAGTACCAAAGGGGTAAAACTTTGTAAATAGTCTTTGTAGATACGTGCATTAGGAAAGTCATTCGTAATACACGTGTACCATCTACATCTACACGGGCTATTTAGAGAGTTAGCTTAGCCGGCCGCGTACATACCAGTTCTACAAAACATTCAGCAACAAATGTTTTCTCGCGCCTTGTGAACTTCCTCCTCTTCCGGCCTTACAAACCAACTTTATAAATGAAAATGACCAAATACATGCACTGCTTTTGCCGATTTGAGCATCGCGCCCAATAAATTCTTTAGATTATTATGGAAGTACACCATACTTATGTTATTGTGGTGCACGCATGCATGCCAATTATACTCTCAGTCAATGATATGCACCTTTAATACGATGATGATAAGCATCAACGTCATAAAGAAATAAAACCCATGCTGATTGTAGACCCAATTATGATTCTAGTGAACATTAAAGTATTCCCAGCCATGGACAAAGTGGAATTCGGCGGTTTTTGCGCTAATGTCAATAACTTTGCAATGCAAGCTTTGTTTCACATGAAATTTGCACCATACATGGACAAGATACCATAGTTTATGTATACATAAACATCATTCTGTAATTATTTTCCAATTTTAAGTTACGTGACATAAAACTTCAATAACGCTTTTATTGGTCCACCCTGTATAACCCTTTTTTAATATTTAATAATTTATGTTCTTGCATTAACACTTAAAAGTGCATCAAGTGTTTTAGAATCCCGTTAATGCAATACGTGGAGGGGGTGTCCATATGGACCAATGATCGCTTTAAAAACAATGTTCTGTACGTTATATAACTTTGAAACTGTACACAGTGATACACCAACTCAATGAAATTAATATGAATCAAAACAAAACAAAAAGTCCGTCAGTTCGTTTTAAAATGGCGGACAGATACCTAATTCGTGTCAAATTTTTATTTTTCCGAAAAATTTCCAGCCAAAAATTGGAAATCTGCTTTCCCTAAGTAATTTTACAATGAAATTTGACCCATATTAGCAGATTTAATATGATAATTCAAATACATTGCTTGAAATAAACATTTTAAAGGGTTGTTTCGTTTCGGTTTTAGTGACAAAACAAATTTTTGAACAGCGTCATCATTTTACCAGTAGTATGCTGATTATCTCAAAAACGACAAGACCGATTTGAATTTTTTTTGCATCAAAACCTACGCAATCCCTACCTTGACAACAGCTTTATTTGGTTATGTTGCGTTTTCGCCATATGGACCCCCCTCCCCCTTCCCTTAAGCACTTAAGTGTTAATATATACGCTGAATTTTTGAAATGCTTAAAATTTTATTTGCCTGTTTTGGAACGTTGTCATTTTTTTCCAAAAGAACAAAAGTTGGTTTAGTCTATGACTAGGCCTAACTTATTTAGTCCCAGACTAAACCATTAAATTTGTACTAAAATAATTGTAATGTTAAAAAAACATGCAAATGAATCAAATAGTAAAACTTTCATTTTAAATATTCAAACAAAGACATTGATTATCACTGGATTTCCACCAAAATGCATTGTTTACACAATTTCAAATATCACTTAGCCCGGGTTAGCCCTGCTCTGTGCATACGACCATATACTTTTAATCACACGTTGAAAGCATAGATTCTTGACAAGAATCGATGTTGAAAGGATTAATTCAGCGGCACATTACGAGCTCGCGTAAATCTTAAATGTGATGACCCACCCGAAGGGGGACTTTGCGACAGAACACTTTTCGAGAAACTTGCAGCAAAATATAAAGAAAATAATAAGAATTTCCAGCAGATTTTCTGTTGTAAAATTTGATCGCCTTGATCAAATTTTACAACAGAAAATCTGCTGTAAAATTTGATCGCCTTGATCAATTTCAACAAGAAAGGTGTCATTTTAAAGCTTAGAAATTGTTGTAACAGATGAAATGATAAAATCAAAATTGATATCATCTTCAAAGGCCCCCCCCCCCTTTTTTTCGGAGTGAGCCATCACAAATATGGTTAAAAGAAAACATACAAACTTACCGCTAACAATAGGCGCAATCTTGTAATTGCCGATTCTTGATCTAGTCAAAGGGGTCTGAAACGAGCCCGGAAGGTGGTGGTGCGACTCGTGGCTCGCTTTGGTTGCGCACAGGAGATCTACAAAATCATCGATACGGCAAAGAACTTGTGCCAACGAGTTGATGAAGCAGTTGTTCGCAGTGTTGCGGATTCCTCTCATACTGATCTGTTTTTGTTTTTGACGAAACTAAAAACAGCACGTTGTACGATTCTCTATAGAAGATCGTGACCAAAGAATGAATATCGAACAGATGCTATATGAAACTCGACCAGTACCTCGATATAGTATGAATGTGCAAGTTAGTGTCTTTTCATTCGAGAGCACAAGAAATGAAATCGTTCAGAATGACTAGCTTCGAATAGTTATCAACAGCAAATATGAACACAAACGAGATGTTCACACTATTTATATTAAGTGAATATGCATGTAGCTGTCGCTACACCAAAAGTTGAAAGTCCGCCAGATGCATCATCATCATGATAATGCTTTTGTTAACAACTGATAATTACTGGTGACATTTTCCTCGTATTGACCAATCACAAAGTCTGAGAGGATTAGTATTTATCTTAAGAAGTTTTGACTGGTCCATTTACTCAGATGTACTTTAGTAGATGATCTATGACCAACGAGCGAATCAGAGGAAGTGCACCCTCATATTCTGGTACTGGTTGTAATATGTGACCCGTCATATCGAAAGGTACCCGACATAGTAAATTACGAGATACAGGCCATTGAAGCTGAGCATAGTCAAAAATCACATCCAAGGTCGAATTTCTAATTTCATCAGAAACGTTACCTTTGAAGTGTATTCTATCATATTAATCAGGTTCCAACAGCAAAAACAAATGTTTTAAAACCCGAGATAAAAATCCTTTCTCCATTCAAGTTTTACCAGTACAGAAACGTTCTCAGAACTATTTTCTGAATCAGCCCGATGCCTTTTACCAATTTGGATTGAACTTTGCAATCAAATATCAAATTGCCAAATGCAAGGTCTCATTTTAAAGCCTAAAATATAATCTCTCAAATGAGACCAAAAAATCAATTTTCATTTTGGGACCCTTAAGGTACCTTTCGATATGACGGGTCACATATTGCGAGCAAAATTAAATTATACCCCGTTCCCACTCACCACCGAATATTAAAGGGACTGTATAGCTTAGATTCCATTAAAAATGTATGGACATGTTCTAAATGAAGCTTAAAAATGTGGTTAAATCAAAAAAGGATGAAACAAAAATGTACACAAAAATTAAAAATAAAGCTGCAACGGTGCGTTTCATTCCTGGACAGTTGAAGTGCAGTTAAACTGTGGTTTAGCTAAACACCTTTCTGGAATACGGGCCAGTATTTTTAAATGGAATTTTCTCAAAAACTAAGTCGGTGACCCCCATTTTTAATTTCAGAAATGTGATCAGCACGTACTCTCTAACCGTAAAAAAGAGTGAAAAAACGAGTGAATGCTAATTCACTTGAAAAAGAGTGAAAACCACTCAAAAACAGTTGTATGCGCCACAGTCAATACACTCGAAAAAGAGAGAAATGACTGAACTTTCACTCCAAAAAGTGTGAAAATAGAGTGAGAGTGAACACCACTCGAATATTCCATAATTTTACTCGTTCTACTAAATATTCACTCAAAAAGGAGTGACGTTCACTCTCAGCGAGTGAATGTCCACTCTTTAAAGAGTTAAACGGAGGACAATACATGGTGTTCACTATCACTCTATTTTCACTCTTTTTGGAGTGAAAGTTCAGTCATTTCTCTCTTTTTCGAGTGGATTGACTAGTGCATTCAGCTGTTTTGAGTGGTTTTCACTCTTTTTCGAGTGAATTAGCATTCACAATATTTATTCATAATGAATGTTGTTATAGATGAAATGATAAAATCAAAATTGATGTCATCTTCAAAGTCCCCCACCCCCCTTTCGGGATGAGCCATCACATTTGTTGTCGTTGTTGTTTAACTTTCCTGAAAGTTGTTTATCTTGATTTTACTTTTTACTTTTCTGTTATCAAATACCTTTTATGTTGAATATTATGTACGATTTTATAGTTTCCAAGTGTATTATAGTATTTCCAACTGTGCATAATAACTCCTATATGAAAACTTATATATTTAATGATTTTTAAGAAAGCCATGGTGAATAATTATAGGTTCAAAGAACATTTGGTTTGTTTTATTATAAAAATATTTTTGTAAGTTTTTAAAGAATGTACATATAATTTACAAACAGTTTTTAATACAT
>JXSR01S000104.1:26677-48288 GCA_000969725.1 Ophiothrix spiculata
TTGAAATGTTTTATGGTCTGAACTTGTAATATTTATATTTTTGTACATAATTATAATCATATTTTGTGTGTATAATTTGTTTTAACCAATTGTGTATGTATGTTAAATTCTAAATTAACATTGTGTAAATTGTTGTATTTTAATACCCACACGGACATGTGGAAGAACAATGTATTATATTGAACATGTTTTACTGTGTCTAAATAGAGATATATATAATGCAGTCCTTTGTCATTTTCACTTTTTAAATATTTGCAAAGACCATGTTATTACGGATTAAAATGACAGATCAATGAACTTTTCAGAAGTATAGTTTGGGTCCGTCAAAGGTTGTCAGGGATAAAAATATATAACTGAGATAAACGCGTTCAGAGATCAGTAAGCCCTGTATTTCCTGTTGATTGGTATACAGATTTATTTCATTATTCCGATAATTTTCTTGAAATGAAACTTTCCCCACGATTTCGGCAAATTACGACCTTGAAATGTATTTTCACCTGTAGCATAAAATGGTGTTTGCTGCACTTACGGCTTGTTTGAGATGGATGGTCTCAAATGTCAACCTACCTTATAAAGTATATTTCTTGAGTAATTTCTGAGATACAACACTTTCCTTGTAGAAGTGTCCTTGACCACATTGACTGGCAGATGATAAAAATTCCGTAAAAGTTACTATCCAAAGTGTAATTGGATAGGGTAATGACGATAAACTTTATGAAATTATTTGTAAATATGTTATCGATCATCTGTGCAAAGCGCAATACAAAATTCACTAACACGTTAAAGAATGTTTACCTTTAAGAGTACGTGTCCCAGAAAACCATACAGGTGGCGGAAGATGGGGGTCGGCCAATTTTGTTCATACTATGGGGTTTGAACATATCTACATGAAGATTAGTGAAGATGATAATGAAAAAAAAATTGACCACCCCAGCTGGGAATTCATGGCCCCCCCTCAAAATAGCATAAATGAGCGTCTTTTCAGGGAAGAAAATCATCAATTCACACACTTTTTGAGGTTCTGTTATTTATCGGTGAGAATAAAATTTTATTTCATTTGTGGTTCATGTTGACTGCACACCTTTTGTCTTTAAATAACAATAATAATTTTTTTCAAACCAAGTTGGGTTGTTCCATTTTCACAGGGGGGTGTCACTGCATTTTCAGATTTTTTCAAAAAAGACGAAAATACAAAATATAGGACAAGTTTGCGACATTGTAGCAAAGTTGTCAGTGCATATTTTTATTTGTTATTCTCATGGTAGTACCTATGAATGTTGATGAAACAGTTGAGCAAATAAATTTCATGGAGACTTTCTTGTGATGAAAATGAACGCATCATGTGTTTTGCCATTTTTGTAACAAAACGATTTTGTCATTTTCCTACTTCGTGTAAGTTTGGTCCTTTATTTCTGTTGGTTGAGTAAAATATGACTTCTTTGCATAGAAAAGAGGCAAGCTGTTTATGTTTCACTAAAAATATATTTTCTATATGTTATTCATACATATTGGACCGTTCCATTATTGTTTGGGGGGTCTTTAAAAGGTTACAAAATGTGAAAGACAGGTCTTGTTGAACAAACTTATTTTCAGTGTCATTAGCATAAATATTAAATATTTCTTAAGAATTCCATTTTAATATTAATAGAAAATAAAGGAAATCAAGAATATTCCATTTATCTAGGAGGGGTGTTTTACATCGAAAGTCACAGAAGAGGAAAATCTTTTCCTAGTATTGGCTAATTATTTAAAATACTGCCCTCTATCACTTGTATGACCTCTCTAGCCCCTGTTCTATTAACCTGACCAAAGGCAACAGTCACAGTGAGACAGGAGAAAGATACTGGGATACACACAATACATCCTATGTGCTGAATTGAATCATATCCATAGGTGAGTGGACAAACTTCAGAATACTAGTAACTTCCTTGATAACCAAGATTGGTGATCGTGGCTATAACTGGTGGCAGATATACATGTATGTTTGCATAAAAACATCTATTTCGTTGTGGGATATAATATCAGTGACATTCTGGTTTCTTTGATTTAGCAGGTAAAATTTTGTATTATTTTTACGGCATGATATAAGGACCTACAACTGAATCACATGTTTTCTCTCATGTCTACCATGCAACAGTGTAGCTTAAAGCCAATATCAAATTCATCAAAAAAGATAAACCAGTGTAAAGTACAACCAGTTCACAAGTGTTTTTAGAATTTTTAGAATTTAGAAAGAAAGAAGAAAAAATTGCCAGTCACATAGGCCTTTTGCCTTTTTGGTTAGTGTCTGGGGGTCAGGGTCATATAGGTACATAGTTGTCACAAGTCTGTATACATGTTTAAAGCCAAGAGCAATTCAGACAGTAAGAAAAGCTATTAGTTAACAAGGGCGAGTTGTCAAAGCAAAAGTCACTTGCAAGTACCCTATTATAGGCCTACATGTAGGCGAGGTGAGTAAAGTGGGCTTAATTTGAATCATGGAAATAAAGTTCAGTAATCAAAATCACATAACTTGCAAAAGTAAGTCTATATCAATTAATGCAAACACTTGTAATTCTTCTTGTATTGCTTGCCACTTTCAGATCAATTCCATTAACATCATGCACTGCTCTTTTGCTGATAAAGATCCGAATCATCCATGTGGATTGGCTCCTAAAAATCCCAATGATACCAAAGTTGTCCCACTCTCTGCGTGCAAAAGGGATATGACTAACCACTTACATCAATTGGGTCTAATCATGTTAAAGAGAGCTGGACAGGCTCTGAACTTGGTATCCGAGTCTGATCTGATTTTGAACAGATATGGAATGTTCAATTTAGAAGAGGAAACAGCAAGAACCCTGACAGTGTGTCCTGTTCATCGACTAAATGCAACAGTGGAGTGGTCTGGAAGAGGACGTAACTATTGTGTTTACCCGTTACACAAGCTGAAGAATCGAAAAACTGCCAAGAAAAATGTTAGGCGCATCAACCGACAATTTTCAGAAGAGATATATGCCATTCATAGTAGTGTCGTGCCAATCGGTTCTGGTGAGTACTAATGCAATGCAGAGTGGTGTTGTATTATTTTTAAAAAGATTCAAGCAATATAACAATAAAAGATCAAACCACATACACACCCAGCTCGTGTGTTGGACTTTATACCCTGAAGTTTGTTGTTTTACATAATAATTCATAAATATATATCAATTGAAAAATGTGTTAAGGAACGGATCAAAAATGACTGCTCAAGGGGGTGGGGGCTGATGAAAATTAGAGAGGGTCCTGAAATTGTTTTCATGATATCAAGGGGGGGGGGAGACCTGACAAAAATAACCTGAGTGGCAGGAGGGACCCTGACATTTTTAAATATTTGTTGCAGTTCAATTGATAGAATTTATGTACTTGAATGATGTATCCTCTGAGCTTCCAGGGGCTTCGCACCCCTGGCCCCATTGTAAAAAACATCTCTTAGTTCTTCCACGGAGAAATGTAGCCAACAGAATTTCAATCATGTATAATATTAAATTAAATAAGGGTACCTCAATTACATCCTAGGTTCACATCTCAAGTCCTAGTTGATGCATTTTTCAAAAGTGGAAGATCTGTCTGATTTGGGGCTGGCCCTGAGTAGAGAGAGAGGGGGGGGGGGGCGTGCTCTGAAAATTTTGCATCACCTAGGGGAGGGGCTTAGAAATTTTGAAGGGGGGGGCAGATATTTATTTTGATTTTGAAGAATTTTCATCAGGCCACCCCTCAGACCCCTTAGTGATAATTCTGACCAGTCCCTAATGATTCATTTTCCTGTAATACTGAATCATTGTTTTTCTTCAGCAATCTGTAGCAGCTGCCGTTTAGACCATTATAAGTTAAAACCCACGATGCCTAAAGAAGATTCTACAGATGAAGAAACATCTGATGATGCTACCCAATCTGCGGTTGAAACTCCCACACAGGAATGTCATGTAAGTTTTCCAGAGGAGGGTGGTCGTGGCAACTGTTACTAGTTGCCGGACGGTTACGGTATCGTAGCCGATCCCCAGTTATGTCATGTCCTATACCAATTGTATGTATAAAAAATGTGTATTTCTTAGGTTTCGTTTACAGCGCTCAGCGGCTGCTTTGTTATGAGCGCTCAAAAATCTCACATTATTATTATATTATTATACCGCCTCTGTTGTAAAGCCGTTAGGATTCGTGGAAAAATACTACTTCCGGGATGATCTCTAAAATTATTTTCGTAATCGATTAAAAATATGATAACATATATAAAAAGTGGGGTTAACACGTGAACCCCAGCGAATTTGGAATGACATAATTATGTTGATTACTATAAGAACACTTTTGTATTTTTTTTGAGGAAAGGTAAAAATATGATCTTTGGAATTTTTTTCTTCAATACGTGAGTCATGTGACCCAATAGAAATACACGTAAATCGTACCCTAAATTTGCGTTTTAGAAATCCCTCGTCCCTAAATCTAGTGGATGCTATTTATCGTGTCCGCCACCGCCTGTAAGTTGTCAAAATTTTATGCATGCACACAATCCTGTTATTGTTATAATATTCAACTCATTAATGAATGACTTGTATGTGCATCACATTCCAGGTTTGCCATCATATTCATCATTGGTCAATCATTTAAAAGGGCATTGAACAATATTTTTAAATTTCTTTTTGGTTGAATTTCAAGTAGTATTTTTCAAAGATATTATTAACTTACATATGCAAACAAGATCCCTCCTGAAAACATTTTAAGATATTTTTTCTTCGTTTCATTTTTTTAAATACAGGCTTCTACATCATATTCAACACAAACACAAAGTCAGCATGAGCAATCCACTGAGATATCCAGTGACAAGTCTACGACAGACAGAGGTGCTGACTCAGAATCATCAAGTGCAGATACCCATTCATCATCAAGTGTTCCAGAGCATGAAATTAGCATTTGGCAAGACGAAAAGACTGTTCAAAATGAGAAGAGAGAAGTTTTGAATGAAGCCATTAGAGAAATAAGTGATGGGCGATGTAGTCCTCTCTTGTCAACGTTGAACACTGAGTGGAATGATGTAGGCCAACGAAGTCAGAGCTATTATGTCAAGAAAACTAAAGACATCCTGTTAAATGTTTTACAAACAGTTGCACCAGGCCAAGAACAAAATCTTTGGCAAGCAGTAAAAAGGTCAGCTGACTTTTTGGAAGAACCAAAAGAACCGGAAGTGAAGAAAAAGAAATGGGACAATGAGTCAGTGAAGTCTTTAGTTGCAACATACAATGCTGCTAATTCCTCTCAAACTAGGACACAGATCCTCTCAATCTTTGCATATGATTTTTCTAAATCTGAATTGCAAGAACTCATACCTGGACTAAGCATGTACAAAATCAACACTGCTCGAAAACATGCCACAGAATTTGGGGCTGGTAAACCTTTACCTGATCAAGATATAAAGCGTTGTCGCCTAGATTCGGTCAAAATTGACCACTTTCTAGATTTTATATCAACGCCAACCTATTTACAAGATACAGCTTATGGTACAAAAACCTTGAAATTGGATGACGGATCCACAGTTACAATACCCAATGCTATCAGAACTGTGATACCGAGCAGAATTATCAGTCAATACAGATCATATTGTGAATCTATCAACTTTGAACCAGCTTCAGAGAGTACATTATGGCGAGTGCTTCAGGTATGTCCAGCGAGTCAACAAAAGTCACTTCAGGGGTTGGACTACTTTTCAACGGAAGGTGGAAATGCTTTTGATACTCTGAAAGATATTATTGCCACTCTCTCAAATCTGGGATTAGATGAGACGAAGTGCAAAGAACTCAAGAAGGATTTGAATAATGGAAAATTTTATCTAAAGACAGATTTCAAGGCGCACATAGCTGACCAGGATGAATGCCTTGATCATTGTTGCAGTTACGGTCTAAGTGATGCAAAATGTGGTGAATTCTCAGCTGAGTGTAACCATGATCATACACTACAGTGTAACAGGTGTTACCAGCTAGACTGTGTTTTACAACAAATGAAACAAGATATTGATGCAGCCAATGTATCAGAAGAAGAGAGGCAACGATTGAATTACGACTTTGACATTGCACAAGCAGATGTTCTGGCTTGGAAGGCCCACATTCTAAGGACATACAACCAGGAAGCAGCAAAATATGACATCCTTGAAACACTTGATAATGAAAGTGTATTGTTGGTCATGGACTGGGCCATGAAGTATCTGCCGACACGATTTAGAGAGAAAATGACAGATTTTTATGGAAAAAGAGGTCGCAACTGGCACGTATCTGCAGTTATTTCAAAAACTGGACAAGAACTTGAGGTTGAATGCTACGTTCATGTTTTTGACTCGTGCACACAAAATTGGTTTGCGGTGGCATCCATATTGGAAGATGTACTTTCCAATGTGAAGAAGCAGGATTCAAATGTTAAAAATGTCTACATAAAGAGTGACAATGCAGGATGCTATCACTGTACACAACTTTTGTCAGCACTTCCTGAAATAGGTAAAAGGGCTGGTGTAGCCATAAGACGATATGACTTTTCAGACCCACAGTCTGGAAAGGACATATGTGACAGAAAAATAGCGTCTTTGAAAAGCCATATCCGAAGATATGTAAATGAAAAACACGATGTAATTTCAGCAGATGACATGAAGACAGCATTGGATTCACACACAGGAGTAAAAGGTTGTCGTGTGGCAGTGGCTGAAGTGTGTTCTCAAAGTGAAGGCAAACAAGCGGTAAAAAGCATTGAAGGCATCAGCCTTTACAACAATTTTGCCTTTAATGAGGACAGCAACAAGTTGCGCGTATGGAGATCATACAACATTGGTGTAGGTAAAGATGTTGAAATAGAACGAGGATTTCAGGGACCTACAAACTTGAAGATTTTGAGACCTTTCAGTGAAAGCACACCTATCGTAGTGAAAGGAACCGTTAAAGCTGCTGGTACTACCTCTGCATCATCCACATCTTCTGTATTCTACTGTGAGCAGCAAGGATGTATTCAAACTTTTCAAACATATGAGAAAATGCAAAACCACATGGACGTAGACAAACACACAACTGAGACAGAAAAAGAAACAGAATATGATCGAATACGTAGGAAGTGGGCGGGAAAGGTAGAACACCTACAAACAGATCGAGAGGTACACACTGAAGCATCAACCAGCACAGTCCCTTTACAATCACTGGAAGGACGCATTGGTAAAGGATGGGCTCTAAAAAAAACAAAGAAGCCACAACGAATGACCGAATCTGTCAAGGCATTTCTCACAGATAAATTCAATAAAGGTGCCAGGTCGGGGCAAAAAGCAGACCCAGTTCAAGTGGCCAAAGAAATGAAGTATGTTAGAGTTGCTAAAGGTAGAATGATGTTTTCCGCTGGTGAGTGGCGGTCAGCAAAGCAAATATCGAGCTTTTTCAGTAGGATGTCCGCTCAGCAAAGGAAACAAACAACAGAAACTGCTGAGAGCTCAGATGATGAAGAGGACATCGATATGTGGGGTGCCGAAAGAGAACGCCAAGAGCGTCGCAATGATGTTTTCAAACAACTGGACATATTACATCCCATCAAGTACAATGACCTGGATTTATGCATGCTTGCAAAACAACACAAACTGAAGACAAAACTTAAAATAAAGGACCTTAAAGAAATCTGTGAACAATATGACCTCAATATGTGTGGTCCTGAATCAAGAAAGGATACGTATATTTTGCCTCTGCTAGAATTTCTGCAAGAATGCAGCTGTGCAATTGCTGAGTAAAATAAAGGTGTTTAAGGATGTGAGTGATTACCATATAATACAGTTCTAAATCAGACATTATTTAGTTATACCAAAGAACTGTTATGATATTAATAATGATGAAACAGTAAGCTATGCACATGGATGACATAATTTTTTTTCAGTGTATCAAATGGTTTTTAATATTTCACCAGCCATCTTGACATAATTTGTCATAATTCATAAAGTTGGTCAACTTCTTTCACCTTTAGAGCTGAAAACTTGTAATTTTTCGATGTACAAAAGGAACGCTCATACTTGTTGAAGGTAAATATACTTTAAACAAAGTTGCAACACACTACGTTGCACCCCTGTGGAATGTAATGGACAATACCCAGATTATCTATTAACATCTGCTTTTTTAGATAATTGGATAATTGATACATTAAGGTACAAAAATGCCCATTTTATTCCCAAACTGAATACAAATAATATGTATAAAGACCAATACAAAATTAAAGTTGCAACTGCAATATAATTCCATGAGTATTTAATGGACATAGGCAGTTGATCTACATGATCGAAAATAAAAGAAGAGGAGCGGTAACATCTTCAGTCAATAATTATAGAAGTATTTTGCTCAAGATGGTTGTTGCATGAACAACGATAACTTTATTCAGGGCAGGGGTATTGAAACTAAATACTGAATGTACATATTTTTGTAATTTGCACCCCTATGGAGTATAATGGAACATTCCGAGAGTATTTGACTACAGATTGCATGTGACATTAAGTGATGAGAAACAAAAGAAGAATCAGAGTGGCATCACACATTTTACAATCAGTATGTGATAATTCATAACGTTAGTGCTATACATGTCAATTTAACCAATGTACAAAATAGAGGTAGTAAATGGTAGTGTTTTCTGAAAAGTTTAAAAGTCTCCATGAAATTTATTGCAGTTTATTAACAACCATATATGTGAGGTTCTTTGTGAGAAATACCAATTATTTAAATATACTGACAAGTTTGCAATGGCATTCGGAAGTGGGGCTTAATTCGGCTTTTTTTGAAATTTTGAAAATTACGAAAAATAGGCTTACACCCCTGCGAATAAATGGAATATTCCAAATGATATTTTTGTTTTCCTGAATGCATGATCCAGGCGAAGGGTGGAACAGCTCATGTACAAAAGATGATTGTCATAGATGTCCACCTTAGATATAAATTCTTGATTAGAAAACTGCATAATTTTCATTTTTTAAGTCTCAAAAGAGGGCTTTGTGGGGGTCATTTTAGGGGGTATTTTTATCTTCCAGGAGGGGTCATGCCAGAATTTTTAATAGTGATTTTTGTTAATACTTATCCATACGTATCATAATGCTGAAGTATGGTTGAAATTGGCTGACCCCCATCTTCCGACATTTCTCCATACCGTCTGATTCTCTCAGATATGCACTCTTAAGTCATTTAGATCAAAAAAATATATTTCCTTACGATGGCACAAACGCTACCGAACTTTACATGAACTTTATACAAGGTTTTGGCAATTGATTTAATTTCCAAACACCTACATGTTTTGACCCTGTCAAGGAGCACTATAATCAACAACAAACTTGTTGACAGAATGTTTATGCTAGGTTGTGAAGCCATCTAAGAGTGACATCTTTCTTTCTCTTTTTTCAGTCACAAATCAACCTCAGTGTCATCCTTGGTGTTTTCTTTTTGATTTTTCTATTAAATTAGACAACCCGATGTTAAAATTAATCAATAATGGGGTAAAATATAACGGATTTTTGACAGTTTAGAGTGCCCAAATCCCGTTTCATGACACATACAAGTTTAAAATAAAAAAATCCTAATTTTAGTAGGTCTTTATTTTTTATCCGATTTGAAAAAGTAACAAACAAATTAAATCACCATATGTTTTTTGCCACCTTTGTTCTTAATTTCTCCATCTGTTGTCTATCTATACGTCCCTTTTCACTTCTTCTCTTTTTTCCCTTTCTTTTCCCCCTTGCTTCTCTCATCTTTAACCAGGTAAGCAACGCTAGCAAAAGCCCCCATCCGCATGTTGCGCTACTGGTGCCTGTTATATTATTACCCCACCCCAGCCACACCCATCCCCCCAACGCACACCCACACAAATATGTTTGAAAATATCTGCCACTGAGTGTTACATCAAGTTTGAAAACAATCTTTAAAAAAATGAAAAATGGATTAAAACGAGTCTACTTTGACGTGATTCACTGTTTGTAGTAAAATGCATCTTAACACGGTGTTCTTATTTCCCTCAAGTATATAATATCCTTCCATAATTAAAACCTTTTTGAAACGATAAGAGAAAATACGTCAAGAAGATTTACTTTCAATACCTTTTTTATACTGAATATTACATGCTGAAGTGTAATTTTACATGTTTTAACTAGTCCGACGACATTAAAATTCCATCGAAGCCTGTCGCAAATGGCAAATTAAATTGTTCTGTAAGTGTGAGATTTCAATTATCTACGCGCCGGAATTTAAAGTGGATGTAAATGACAATGGTGGAACAAGCAGTCAAAAGACTCCGGAATGGGAAATCTCCAGGAATAGATAACATCCAGGCTGAGTTGTTGAAGGAAAGTGACACCGAGGGAATTGCAGTCATCCACAGACTTTGCAATAAGATTTGGAGAAGCAAGGAATGGCCGGAAGATTGGAAAAGGGCAGTGTTCCTACCTCTACCAAAGAAAGGAGATACAAGGGAGTGTGCCAATAATCGTACCATTTCACTCATTTCGCATGCTAGCAAGGTACTGCTACACATCATCGCAGAAAGAATCAGGGAACATCTAGAAAATGAGCTACCACCAGAGCAAGCAGGGTTTAGAAAAGGAAGAGGAACTAGAAATCAAATTGGAAACCTGAGGAATCTAGTGGAGAAAAACATGGAATTCCAGCAGCCTTTATTTCTCTGCTTCATAGACTACTCTAAGGCATTTGATTGTGTCCAACATGGAAAGCTGTGGAACATCATGATTGAGATGGGCTTCTCGACACATATAGTAAACCTAATCCGGACCCTATATAGTGGACAAGAAGCAACTGTGAGGACAGAGTCAGGAGATACTGATTGGTTTACCATTGGCCAAGGAGTCCACCAGGGATGCATTTTGTCACCGTACTTATTTAATATATATGCTGAGTACATCATGTAGAATGCACTTGATGGTTTCTCCGGTGAAG
Source organism: Ophiothrix spiculata (assembly GCA_000969725.1). Taxonomy (NCBI): domain Eukaryota; kingdom Metazoa; phylum Echinodermata; class Ophiuroidea; order Amphilepidida; family Ophiotrichidae; genus Ophiothrix; species Ophiothrix spiculata. The sequence goes on from JXSR01S000104.1 coordinate 37,624, forward strand.
TGTCAATAGGAGGTCGACAACTAAACAATCTTAGGTATGCCGACGATACCACTCTTATTGCAAGAACAGCTCCTGAACTTCAAAACCTCATTGACAGAGTGAAGAGCACAAGTGAAGGGTACGGACTGTTCCTTAATGTAAAGAAAACAAAGGTCATGATTTATGGTGGCAGTCCAATCCAACCAGTGAAGGCAGATGGAGAGGATATAGAGGTGGTAAATACTTTCAACTTTCTTGGATCAGTCATTGTGGATGAAGGAGGCAGCTCCCAGGAAATTAGAAGACGTTTGGCAATGGCTAGGACAGCTGCCATCGGACTTGATGACATCTGGAAAGACAGGGGAATCACCATAACAACAAAGAAAAGCATTATGAGCGCCCTGGTATTCCCAATTGCCACATATGGGTCTGAGACATGGGCAGTTGGAAAAGCAGACGAAGGTAAAATCCAAGCCTTCGAAATGTGGTGTTGGAGAAAGATGTTGAGAATTTCCTGGAGAGAGCATAAAACAAATGAATTTGTCAGATGCCAAGTAGGAGAATACACCCCATTATGTCAGAAAATAATTCGCAACAAACTTCAATATTTTGGGCATATCTCAAGAAGGGAAGGCGACTGTCTAGAGAAAATAATTGTTCAAGGAATGATGGAAGGACATCGCAGAAGAGGCAGGCAGAAAACCCGCCGGATAGATGGCATTAGAGAATATACTGGCCTATCTGTCAATGCAGCCTACCGTTATGCTCAAGATCGGCACAGTTGGAACGACATCATCAAAAGGGTCACAACGGGTCAGTCATGACTCATAGGACGACGACGACGAAATGACAATGTAATACTTAAGTTTCTCGTGGTCATTTTTGGGGGAATGAAACAATCGTTTTTACTGATCGTTCTAAAGGTTTCAGCCCAATTGATCCGTTATGAATGATTGAATTCCGATAATAAGAACTGGCTTATACCTTTAAGCGAGCTTAGCCCTGGCGTTTTAATTATTGACGTTGGGCACCGGCGTGTTATAGAATTATTTGTTTTCATATAAAGCAAACAAGCGTTTATAGATATAGAATTATTTCGTTCAAAAAAATCAACTTAAAGCAAATAACCGAAAGAGATAGATTAAACGCATGGCAAAGAAACGGTTAAACTGTTAGCCCTCGTCCTCCTAAGGGGGTGGGGGTTGCAACCTACCTTAGGTTTTTTCCTGCCACATAAAACACAACCGACCCCAGGCATTTGGGTAATCTCTTTAACATCCTTTGCCCTTTGCTGTCATTTTAATGACAAAATTACCGGGGTACCACCTAAGGTGGGATTAGCGTAGGCCGTCAAAATTGGGATGTAGGGGGTGTTGAAATCCCGGAAATTTTTAAGTCGTCATTTTGAAACATTTATTCACGCTGTAAGACTGAAACTTACAAGACATGTTAGAATCATCCATTCTTTATTAGCAAAAAAACAAAAAAAAACCTACCTTTGATGACCTGCATGAATGACCCTTTGACCCAATCAATGTATTACACTCTTGTGAAGAATAATTTCTGAATTTTAGAGAACAGCTTAAAGCCAATAGACCTTTGGTTGACCTTGGGTGTCATGTATGACCCTTTGACCACATTCTCATAGGATCATCTGACCAAGTTCAATCTAAGGATCATGCAACTAGGGTCACAAATTACGTTAATGTAAACCCACTCTGATACGATAGCACAGATAACTCTCTTCCAATTCTTTCAATCGTCGAATATCAAATGTTGAGTTGTTACTTAACATGTTAACACTGCCATGTGTCCCAAGCTATCAAATTATATTAAAACCTGTCACAAATGTCAAATATTTGATTCTGAAAAACGCGCAATACCAATTAGTATCTTCGTGCCTAAATACAAAGTGGTATCAACAAAAAAAAAGAATCCTTTTTCTACTCTAAATTAGACCGTTCATCCCAAACCAGCTGTAAATGCAGTCCTTTGTCATTTTCACTTGTTTAGGTATTTGCAAAAACCATGTTATAAGGATTAAAATGACGGCTCAATGAACTTTTCAGTAGTCAAGTTTGGGTCCGTCAAAGGTTGTCAGGGAGTAAAATATATAACTGAGATAAACACGTTCAGAGATCAGTAAGCCCTATATTTTCTGTTGATTGGTATACAGATTTATTTCATTATTCCGATAATTTTCTTGAAATGAAACGTTCCCGGTGTTTTGAAGTAAGCGCAAGGATTGTGAATCTGTCAAAACGTCGATTTCAGCAAATTACGACCTTGACATATATTTTTACCTGTAGAGCAAAATGAAGTTTGTTGCACTTACGGCTCGTTTGAGATGGATGGTCTCAAATGTCAACTTACCTTATAAAGTATATTTCTTGAGTAATCCTTGTCAACATTGACTGGCAGATGATGAAAATTCCGGAAAAGTTACTATCCGAAGTGTAATTGGATACGGTAATGACGATAGACTTTATAAAATTATTCGTAAATATGTTATCGATCATCTGTGAAAAGCGCAATGGGCAATTTCACGGTAACGGAAGGACAATCACAGAAATTTTCTGTATTTCAAACACATACATTGCCAAAATTGAATTGGATAAAATAAAACTAATTCCATATTTAGTTGAGTATACCTGAAAGCATTCATATTCAACAGGAATGTTTTCATACAATTTTCTATGTCGCAAAATATGCATATTAATGAGGTCGGTTACGGAAGGAAGAACTATAACAAAGAAAAAAAAAATGAAAATCGGACAAAAAATCGGTTTCAAAATGGCGGCCAAAACAAAAATTTGGCTCATATTTGCAGTATGTAAGTACAAATACATTCCTAAAATAAAATTTGAAAAAAATTTTTCGGTTACGATTTTATGGGCAAAACAAATTTGAAGAGCGCCCCTGAAAATGCTTATTTATGCTACTATGAATTAGCATGGCAAGGGGTGGGTCGATTTGAATTTACAAAAGGAAATCTGCTGGAAATTCTTATTATTTTCTTTATTTTTTGCTACCTATTTTCACCTGTATCTTGTAAAGTTTTCTGTCGCAAAGTCCCCCTTTTCGGGGTGAGTCATCACATATCGTCATGTGAGTGCAAGAAAGTCGTATCTGCAATAGCTGCCATTTGACATAAATTTGGATTGCACACTGTTTAATCTCCAATCTTGGGTCAGTGGTTCTTGAAATGGTTCTTCAGGTGACACCGTCACCTGAAGAACCATTTCAAGAACCACTGACATAAGACAGGCAATTTTTGAGGGACTTTTCACATTCTTGTGACAAAGTATAAAATAAAAATAACTTTGGGCAGCCATTGCAGATACGACTTTTTTGCACTCACATAACGATATATAGGTTAACCTTGATATATTTGCTAGGTCGCCGCAACCATAGGACATGCTCAAAATTTCATTTTTAAAACACGACTCACAAAGTTACCCCAAACAGCAACATAATGGTAATTATTAAACAGTCTGACTACATTTGTACCACAGAACATGATACCATAAAACTCAGCTCCAGGCATTTTTGAAGCTTTTTTTAAAAAAAATGTAAACATAATGCAAACATAATGTTCTCGCTTTGCCCTGTAACTCGCCAAAAGCTTTTATTTAGTGGTGTGTGTCCGTAAAGGGGAAGACTCTTTTGTTGGAGTGTTTTACATGATATGTTATGTCTATGTTTATATGACGTTGTATCATTCATTATGTTCATATAATTTAAGTTTAAAACTGGGATACATTATATAGACATAACATGTCAGTATGTAAAAGGCACCAATAAACACCGATAATAATAATATATATAATAATAATAACTTTCTTTATTCACGGTAAAATAACACGTTCAATATACATTGTTCTTCCACGTGTCCGTGTGAAGAGTAAAATCATAAAACATGTGATTAATATACATTAAAAAATATACACAATTGATGACTAAATGAAAATTTGAATAGATTAAAACAACATAGATATACATTCAGAATCCTAAACAAAAATCAAATTTAAAAGCTCCGGTAACCATAATTACTAAACTTCAGAGAACTTCAATTTTTGCACAAAAACTGACTGCATTATTGCATTGACAAAAAACATTCATAAACATTAATTCTGAGCTCAATGTACAAACTTCTGCAAAGGCAGGAAAATGGACGGCCACAGGTGGAAAACCCGCAGCCTACCCCTAAGGTGGAAAACCGTAGGAGCTTACAGATAGAAAAAATGATTATGAAATTGAGCAAAGAATTACTGTAGAAATTTAAAAAAGAAAAGAAAAAAGGGTGAGTTTTTAAACTTGATCAAAGAATGTGAAGAAACAAATTAATGATTAGCATGTTTAAGGTAGTACTTGAATTGCTGGATTGATGTAGCGGCTTTTGTGGTGTCATCAAGAGCATTCCAGGATACAGCACCACGATATCCTAAACTCCTTTTCTTAGAGTTTGTCTTTGGTTTCGGAATATTAAGCATCTTAAATCCACGAAGGTTGTACCTATCATTATTTCTTAAAGTGAAGAGATCGTTGAGATAAGGTGCATTATAATCGTTAAGTATTTTATAAATAGCAATATTGTCATGAAATGTACTTCTATCTTTGACATTATCCCATCCCAAGACATTTAAAGCGTTGGTACTTGAGTCGTACCACCTAGCACCGGTAATTATTTTTGCAGCTCGGTTTTGTAGCTTCCGATAAAGGGTCTTTCCCATGATTACATCCTTCTAGTCCGAAGGTTCCTAGTCCGAAGGTTCGCCGGTCCGAAGGTTCGCTAGTCCGAAGGTTTGCTAGACCAAAAATTAAATAGGGTTCGCTCTAGTCCTAAATTAAAAAGAATTCGTCAATCCTGTGGTTAGTCAGGCCGAAATAATTCAAAAACAATTTGTTCAAAAATGAAATAAGGTTCGCTAGTCCGAAAATGAAATAAGGCTCACCAGTCCGAAAGTGAAATAAGTTTCGCCTGTCCGAAAATGAAATAAGGTTCACCAGTCCAAAAATACAATTAGGGTTCGCTAGTCTGAAAAATAATCGATTATGTTGATTAGCAAGCCCGTTTTTTTTTTTGGACTAATGGACTTTTTTAGTTTTACACTAGTGAACCTTTTTATTTTCGGACTGGCGAACCTTTTTCATTTTTAGACTGGTTTAGAAAATACAGGATAATCGAACCACTATCACTTAATTATATATTGCCACTTAATTCTCTCTCAATTTGAGCCATTTCTGTGTAATATTTTGTATTGTTTTCTAAATGTTGATTTTACTACACTTTTAAGCTTTATTTAGAGTATGTCAATAAGTTTTTAATTGTAAGTGGAATCTAGGGTAGTCCCTTTAACCTTACACTCATGATAAACCTCGGAGGCAACTTCCATTCGGAAGTTCTAACTTCAAACATTTGGAACTGACTGCCTTCTATGACATAAATACCAAACTAAAAATGATGAACATATTGTTGATATTACTTTTTTTAGTTGTTACTATTACCTTCTAAAACGACTGAAATTAGTCTAGGGTCTACCCAAACAAAACTTTAACCTCCGAAAGATTCTCTTTTTGAAAATTCCACACTATAGGGGCCTGCTCCTATATAATAAGTGTAAAGTCGCAAGTTTCAACCTCTAAGCTAACGTCACGATTTCTCCGTGCTACTAAATTTAACATCCATGTTACAAATTGAACGATTTCCGTGATTTTCTGTGTTTCTTAATTAAGCCCTGAAAAGTGATTCAGTGAACTAAACTGTCCAAATATGGTTTAAACCTTTTTTTTTTAATTTTAAATTTTTTTCTGTGTCGTCCCTCCAGGTCCCCATTGAAATTGAGCATCATCAAATGTCATGTGATTTATTCAGTGGTTGATTACTGCTCAATTGTCACTTTTCTTTGTGATTTTTTGGAAATCAACAGAAAAGTCGGATATTTTACACAATTTTCATTAATTTGTGGCATTTTTCTAAATTCCGTGAATTTTCCATATTTCCGTATCACGGAAAATCGTTGCTTTACTTTAAGCTATCGTCTTATGTTTTAGGCTCTTGTCTAATTAGACTAATTTTAATTACACGTGAACACCCTGCCGTCTACATAGGGAGAGATTTTGTTGAAAACCCTCTATTATCTGGTTTTGATATATATTTTCACGTCATTGTGTTGTTTATATGCAACCACTTCGAAAATGGGCCAGTAAAAACCCTATTGCACGCCTTACTAAATCCTCAATGAATGTGCCATTACTAGCTCATTATTGAAATGGTTGCTGTATATATTATATATAAATAAAGAGTGTAGAATAAGAAGTACTTAAGCCATATAATACTAGTTCTGAGATATGAACGTTTAAAGTTCTGACTTTTCTATAACTTTTAAATGCAAAGGAGAATTGAATACATTTTAGGTACATGTAATTGTATAGTCAAGTGTATCATTTGTGGTATTTTGAAGACTGTAGCGTTTATTGATTTTATGCAATCAATAATCTCTGTTTTGCACTTAAGTACTTTTACCTCTACAATATGGTCGTTTATCAAATAATCCAATTTATCTTAAATTGAGTACTCCAAACATCTTAAAAGTATATATATATTTGTAATGTACAAGTCATGACAAACAATTTGACATGTCATTCATGTAAATCGGACCTTGTTGGAAATTTGACCTCATTTCACGCTTGAGTGAATGTCGGCTCATATCTGGTTAACCAAACCCTCTAGATGTATAAAAGTATATATATTTGTAATCTACTCGACGAAACGATTAATTTGATATGCAACTCGACATATTTAAAGCATTTTTGAAATTTGACCCAGAATTCATTCGAGCGTGACGATCGCTTACCATGCAAAAATTATTTAAAAATTTGTCAAAATAATTTGTGTCCTTCAGTTACCTTAAAACCACCAATAACTCAATTTGGTCAAAATGTGACTTAAGTACTTCTTATTCTACAGTCTTAATGCTTTTCGGTCAGGCTTTTACCACAACTATTCAATAATATAACAAACACGATTTTAACATAGAATACAAGTGTGGTGCCTTATTTCATTTTATTTTCACATTTTCCACAGTATGCAGTGCAATACGTACCTAGCGTTGTGTTTCGTCTTGCGCAATATTGAAATTTATAACAATTTATTTTTCTTGAACTTTAATTCGCATCATACCAATGGCATAGAAGCAAGATGCAGCTTGCGTCTGGCTAGACGCCATCGAAGATGCTAAGGTTCGAATCACTTGGTACCGTAGTGTCTAGTAAGCGACTACAAAGCGTCTAAAATCAAACCACACGCTAGCTGTGTCTTGCTAGTATAACATGAGCTTAATTGAAAAAAAAAAACTATCGTATTACACCAAACAATGTAACTCAGTTATAAATTGTATACTCTTTCTATTTCCCTGTCAATATTCAATAGCACATTATTGGTAGTGGCGTTGCAAGAGTTTCAATATTGGGATGCGATTTTTTGACGCCAACATCGAGACTCAAACGGTAGATTCAATTTTTCACTGTTGCTTTCGAAAACTAAAAAGTAAAGACAACAAACAAACAAACAAAATTTCGCAAGCGCACAGGAAACTTTTTTACATTCTATGTGACAACGGATCTAGGCTATGGGGTCAATTTGCGACGATTTTTGCAGCTATTCAAACAAATTGGTTCAAATTTTACTCAAAAGTGATATCGTTCAAGAAAACGTCAACCTTCTCTTCAACTTCAAAATTTCCGACAGTGTTATACATTTTCCGACTGGTGACCTCTTCCGACTGACAAATGAAATATTTTGCACCCCCTACGCCACTGAAAAATTGGTATATTAAAATGGCCCGTCAGAGCTGTATTTGTCGTATTAGAACCATTATGTTATGATCAATATTTTGAATTACTCGGTATTGATGAAACTGACAGCCTTTGTGTATCTAGATCAATTACAGATAACCCCGTTTGGGATCCTTGTAATTTTGCTTTGGAATTGTTGTTTTTAATATCTTTCTTTTTACTAATATGATCAGATATGCTCGATGAAAGTGTGTAAAGGAATGGATTAATGGAGGAATTGATTGGTAGAATAAATGCGACTGTCCAGGCGTACATAACAGGGGATACTTTTACAAATCCACATTGAACAAGCACGCAAACAATTGCTATAGGAACCCAACAACAAAAATCGGTGAACACGAGAGCAAGGCTTTTCATGGTCATTCGTAGTTCTTTTTCCAAAGCTTGACTGCGATTTGCTTGCTTGGCCGCTTTCTTTACTGCAAGTAAAATTTGAATGTAAAAAATTGGTACAAAAAGAAAACAGAGAAAGTTTAATCCAATAAAGAGAAAATAGAGAAGTAAGTTGCTAATTTTTCACCAGTAATTGATGAGATCGGAAACGTGATATTAGAAGTGACATAGTCCTCTTCTAATTCAACACCTTGAATATAGTAGACGTAGTTTGAGCTGTAGTCAACAGTTGCTTTAAACTCATTTTTTCCTAGCTCGACTGAATCTGTATCAATTGAAGTGACCGGGCGTTTGACGATTGGTATGCCAACGCATACTTCAGATACTTCAAATATATCATCAAAATGGATAGATAATATTGAAGGTGCAAGACTTAAAGTAATAGAAACAAACCATATCAATAAAGCCCATTTTTGCGCAGAGCTAAGTGTATATATCTTGACTTGATGTTAATGGTTGATCTTGACCTAAAACATGTAAAAGTTCTGCTCAGACTGGATCTCATTAAGTAATAGGTTGAAACTTGCTGCTTCAATACATGGTAAAAATCTGTCACATCAATCTATTTGAAACATCCACACAATGAATCACAAAACGTCTGCCTCCTCTTTTGCTGTAGTGGTTATTCACCAATATTTACTTAATATAGACGCCTTTGAGTATAATTATACTGAAATGTTGTCGCCCCGTATTACACAGTTTGTGAAAACACTTATTATAGAAGTTCCAAGTGGAGTACTGCATATATCATCTCATCAACGGCCATTCAATTCAGCGTGTCGATACTACTTTTCACGTTACCCATATGCGTGATGCTAATATTCCCTATATCCTGTTCAATCGAACGGCATTTTACCTCCCATTTTCCTCGCTTGCGTCTTGTTTTAAGAGGATTGCCCAGACGGTCGTCTCTGTAAAAAAAGAAATGATATACGACGGATAAGCAAAAGTGACTTGCGCAACAACTAGCAACTCCGACGCAGTTGCTTGCCCAGTATCATATTGGATCGTTTTGGAACATGCGCGTAAGTGTGCAATAGTGATTTCAAGTTTGGATTATATTTTTCTCTTCAAGCTTCACTCATGTGCACTCATCTATTCATTAAGCTTATTGAGTCGTTTTATTAAAATTTGCTTGTTTGTTGGGTTGTTTATGATTGTTTGTTTGTTATTTTGTTTATTAGATTGTTTCTTAGTTTGCTTGTTTAAATAAAAAGAACCAAGTTTCATCATTTCGACAAAAGGTATCTTTGCCGGAATAAGATTAAGTCCCTAGTCCTCCTATCTCGCGCAGCAATATGCGCACTACAACATGGTTGCGCTTAACCTTCCCTGCGATAAATGCTTCTTGACCACATCACTTGCAGTTGTCAGTGACAATTTTCATAACTATATAATTTGATTCTCTTTAGAATAAACTACTTGAAGTCTTGAATTTTATATTCAACGATTTGAACAAAATTTCTGCTTCATCCAAATGACACAGATTTAGAATTCGACTGGGTCCATTTTGATTGAATGACCTTTGTCATAGATCTGTATAGAATTGTAAAATTCCAGAATTAATCAACAGTTACAAACTTTTAAGGGACTTTCCACATTTCCATATGAACTGTATGGTAAAACCTTTAGAAACCTTCCTTTTAAGCATGATATCTTTGTCAAACTGGTTAAGATTGAAAGAAGATGGAAATGTCAAATCATCATCTTCTTCTTCTTCTTCTTCTTCTTCTTCTTCTTCTTCTTCTTCTTCTTCTTCTTTTTCACATTGTAACAAGAGGGTTGTAGAAACGTGTGAACATGTTAATAAATTACTAAATATCAAGGATGAGGCATTTATCTTAAGAATACATATATAGCTTAAGATACATTTCTTGATTCGGAAATTAATTACTTTTTCACGTTTCTGTCATGATAAAGTGTGTCTTTGTGTGTGTTCGTGTAATTATCTTTCCATCTTTTTTGATGTTTTGTTTTGTCTCACCGGCGGTACTCACAGTTTTTTTTTTTTTGTGTTCTAGCATAGCAATATTGTACGATAACATTTACTTTATTAAACTTGCAGTCTGCTCTGTTGGTGCATACTGTATTAATTTGATTTCATTTTCATTTTCTTGTTGTCAGCAAATGATATTCTTATTGGGAAACCCTTACACAATTGACTTCTTTTTCGTATTTTGGCCAGACATTTTATTGCTAAACAGAATTAGAATATTGAATAAAACAATGTTTAACTCTTTTTATTGTATTTTGGAAATTTCTGCAAGTTTCTCTACTTTCTGAAAATGTCGATATCTGCTTTAACGATTTTTAAAAATCATTTATCTGGAAAACGTGATGTAATAAGTAAAACCCTACACAATTATTAATATTATAGCCTTGAGCCATACAAAGTTTATATGCGGTAACATTCTATTCGCTTTCTTTTTTATTATT
>JXSR01S000105.1:66609-82990 GCA_000969725.1 Ophiothrix spiculata
TGTACTATAATTGTACTAGAATTCTGTTCCAAATCTGCACCTTAGGAATGTCGAGTACATATTGTACTATAATTGTACTAGACTCATAGCAAAAAGTACATTTCTAGTACTGTACTAGAAATGTACTAGAATTCTGTTCCAAATCTGCACCTTGGGAATGTCGAGTACATTTCTAGTACTGTACTAGAAATGTGCTATAATTGTACTCGGATCTTGTTCCAAATGTACACCTTAGAAATGTCGAGTACATTTCTTGTACATGCTGTACTATAATAGTACTAAAATCATAACAAAAAGTACATTTTTAGTACTGTACTAGAAATGTACTATAATTGTACTAGAATTCTGTTCCAAATCTGCACCTTAGGAATGTCGAGTACAATTCTAGTACTGTAAGCTGGCTGTCATTTGATCTATATACAATTGTTAATTAACTACCTACTACATTTACATAATTTATGCATAAATTCAAAAAATACTTAATGTGGTTAGCATATAACAACATAAGGCCTAATGAAGAAAAATAAAGATGTTAAAGGTCTAATATATGCATTAACCATAACAACCTCACCGAACTGCAATTATCCACAAAAAAGATACATGACAGGGGCCCTTATCAGTAATAGATTTAAGAATCAGTAAAGTCACCAGCTGTTGACCCCCCTGAAAATGGCCCCAAATATTTTTAAAGGAAAGCTGAAAATACTTCCAAAGAATATTCACTAAGATTTGTAGAAAACCCAGTGTTTTTGCAACATCATGGGCCCGACCGAGCAGAACACTGGGCCCCACACAACTTTTTCTCAAATGATATTGCGATGGACCCAAGAAAAAATTGTGTGGGGTCAATTTTACCAGTTAGGAACCAGGAGCAGCACTAGGGAGATATGGGGGAATTTTCCCCAGTCAAAAACCTTTAAATTGTAAATTGGCAAAAAAACAAAATAATGTATCCAAATTGACAATTTTTGGCGAGAACTTGAAGGTTTTTTAAGCAATCTTTAGATAATATTTAAGAATTTACCGGTATTTTTCGCGCGCTTAGCGCACATCAAAAAATGTCATATTTTCCTCCGACCCTTTTTTGTTTTAAAAAGGGCCCCATCTTAAATTGCTGACAGGGCCCTTTTCCTTAAATCCACTGCTGCAAATTAGGGGGAGGGCACATGCCCTACCGCAATACCTTTGAGCACATCACTGCATACGAGAGTGAGAAATAATTACCACAACCTGTGCATGGACTGAGGCTTGAAATTTGTATGAACATGTAAGCTTAAGTTCATTTGACTGATAAAATATGTTCAATAGAATAGGCCTATACACTTGACTGAGATACGTAAACCTGTGCACATACCTTGTTTTAAATGTTATTCCTTTGCTGCTGTAACATTTCTCCAATTAATTACCCAACGAAATTAAAATGTTTCTGGGTCCTGTTCTACCCTATACCGGTGTGAAAGGAATCTTGGTCCCCCTGATATGGTAGTCCGCCTCCCATAGACCATAACGGAGTAAAGCGTGAAACTAATGTTGCGTGAGAGTTGTTAGCCTATACTTTACTGTACAACCCGGACAATAAGAACGGGGGACTTACATTCCTGCTACACCGGTACACTAGCAGTAGCACTGCCCCGCCAATAGCATAAATGTGCATATTTTGTAAACGGTGGTAAAAGTGATTCATGTTGATGGGAAGATTTTAAAAACAGCTCAATGAATATGAATAGACAAATTTAATTTCCACTCAAGGTCGTTTACCTCTATCTGCATAATTCAAGCTTGTAAAGTGAGTACAATTCTAGTACTTAAATGGAAAATTTCTTAAGTTTGAAAATAGTACACTTTTAGTACATCGACCAAAAGCGAAATAAATAATAAGTTCAAAAATAGTACTTTTTAAGTACATGTTGAAATGTCGAAATATTTCTAAGTTCAAAAATAGCACATTTCAAGTACATTTTTGAATATTGAAATATTTCAAAGTTCGAAAATAGCACATTTTAAGTACATTTCTTATATTGGAAAAATCTAAGTTCAAATATAGTACAGATTTAGTACATTTCTAGTACAGATCATTATGAAAAAAGTACTTTTCGAGTACATCAAAAATGTACTAGAAAAGTACTTTTTCTGATATGAGTACATTTTTAGTACAATTATAGTACATTTTGAGTACACCTCAACTGTACTCGAATTTTACTAGGGACGTAACACTTCGATACTGAATAATTGATCGGAAGTATCAATTCCTGTTTGATACACCCTGTATAGCAATCCTGCTGACATGGTCAAGGACACAACCCAACACTGATAACACACGTGATATGCAGTTTGAATAGAATTCCCGCGTGCCTTGACAACCAATTAGACTTGTGTTGCATTGTGCCTTTTCAAGTGTTGAAGAGACTGACAAATGACAATAATTATGTGGCAGCTATTCCGGGGACACCCGTTTATCTTTGCATGTTGTAGTCAGCGGTTTTTATTTCATACTCATGAAAAATATTAAAAGGAAACCCTTAATACCAATCTTGTTTGAAAGAAACCATTTTCCTATGGAAGTTTGTTTTGGACATTAGTCATAGCAGTCTATGATGAAAAACTGATAAAAAATATAGAAATAATGCTGTAAACGGGTACCCTTTTACAGTAAATTGTTAAAGCTCGAGCCGCCGGGTTGAGTGTCCCCCCAAAATATGTTCAGTGGTCTCCCTTGGTTCAACCCACTGATGCATGATGCAAATTCGACGTGACTCCGTTGATCTTCGCGTCTTCAGTTGAGTTCGTGTCTCTTCTCTGCATGGTCAATCAGTGAGCTTTATCTGTTATCGTTGTAACTGTTAATCGTCTGAATACAATTCAAGATGGCACGCACCAAACAGACAGCTCGCAAATCAACTGGAGGTAAAGCTCCACGCAAACAATTGGCCACCAAAGCAGCTAGAAAATCTGCTCCAGCAACTGGTGGTGTGAAGAAACCACATCGATACCGACCAGGTGAGTCATTTTTCTTTCTTTTGTACTGGCCAATACCCCAGGGACCACTAGTCCCACCAGTGACTCTCTCAATAGAGTCACATGAAAGTCAATTGACATCGTACAGTCGCGAGTTGTAAAAGTTGTTTCATCAATTTTTAGTAAACTAAGTTTACTTGCAGGACCCAAACATTCACTGAAATGATCCACAATGACTTTCGAATATTGTTGTGAGTATTTTAAAATGCCAGAGTAATTTGGCAACTTTTTTGTCAAAGCACATGGTCGCCGCCATCTTGGATTTTGACCAACTTTGATCAAAAAAATGCATTTAAACTCAACTGAAGCTGATATTTGCCTGTTATATGTTGTTACATACTACTGAGAATATACTGGCATACCTTTGGTAAATTTATATTGACTTATGAAATTCGTCTATAGAGAAGGTCAATGGACATGTCAGTCACCTTCCGGTGAGAAGGTGACGTAGGCACTAAGGGACCACATGATCAGGAAGTCAATTGAGTCTTTTTAAAATATATTTTCAATCCATGATAAGGACTCGAATTAATTTCAAACTTGGTATTTAGATAAAATTGTTGAATTTCTACAATATTGAACAAATAAAAAACGCATGAAAATCGGATATTCCTACGATGTATATTTTTTGCCTAAATTTTCCGTACGAATGCCGATTTTTTCACATTTTGATAATTATGACGTCGGTGACTTCATAACATTAATGAATGACCTTGAATTTGGTATCAACGGAAAGAAGGGACTGATGCCTATCTATTAGTACTTCATACGGGAGTGTGGGAGACTCGCTATAAAAAAATGAGGCTGGTGTAACAACCCGGGGCAACAACCACCCCCACCATGTCCCTTTAATTAGATTGGTAATACAGACTCCAAAAAAAGTATCGCCTCACCTCGAAAAAATGGCTCGTACGCAAATATGGAACTCGCAAACGTAATTTGAAGATTATGTGTACAAGCGTTGGGATTCCAGATTTCTTTTGACACCCTATTTCTGACAATTGACTGAAAAATGTGGCAATAATTGCAATGGTGTTATTTACGCGTCGGTTAATGAAATCAATACCACAGCTTGTACGGTTGGTATCTAAGCGGATATTTTGTACTGTGCGAAAAATTGAAATTTGCATCTTTTTTTAATTCACCTCGGGTTTTTTTAAAAGTTCATAACTTTCTTTTTCAGTCAATTGTCAGAAATAGGGTGTCAAAAGAAAGCTGAAATTCCAGCGCTTGTACACATAATCTTCAAATTACGTTTGCGAGTTACATATTTGCGTACGAGCCATGTTTTCAAGGCGAGGCGATACTTTTTGGGGAGTCTGTATATTAAGCCACAATCCGAAATGGTGGCGGTGTTGACGTCCAAAATGACTACAGAGATACATTTTTATGAACAAAAAGGTTTTGAGTGATGAAACTGCAATCACTAAATCATTAAATAATCACATTGGTTTAGAAATATCTTGTGAAAGTTAACAATGACATTTCCTAAGTTACTATCATGGCCTGCACTTTTATTATTTTGATTACATTTGTTAATTATTTTGATTATTTCTTCATCTGCAATTGGCTTGAAGAAGTTGTTTTTGGGAGGGATCCATGATATATTTTGTGAAGTCCTTGCCGGAATGTTGGGTATTTGTTTTGGTACAAAAATGTTATTGAACAAGTTGGTGATTTATTTAGGATCATTGGCGGTCAGGTCATTAGTATTGAAAGAGTTTTGTCCGATTTGTTTCCCATTAATGGATTTCCAAGTTTTCTTTATGCGATTTTCAAAATTGAGTTTATTTCATATTTGTATTCATATTCTCAGCTTTAAAATGACAATTTTTCATCCTTTCCCTTTTACTTTTCCGAAAACGTTAATTTATGCGACCATGTAAGGCGATTCGGGAAATAAAGAACAACCAAAAATCGACTTGTTGTGTAAATTGATTTATTGTTTGTCAGATTTTGCCAAATAAATATTAAATGAAATAAAATGAAATGAAATGACATACACTATGTACCGTTGAACACAACAATAACATCTATTATATCATGATTACAGTGATTTGAGCCGTGCAATAGTTTGTTCTATTGCACGGCATGAAACAAACCTGTGTGATATCATGATATAAAACAAATATTGAATGCCTATGCTCGTGCAATAGTACAAAATATATCATTCTGTCAAATTTGGACTGATCCATTTCACTCGGCTACGCCTCGTGAAATAGAAAAGTCCAAATTTGACCTCATGATATATTTGGTACTATTGCACTCTCAGGCATTAAATATTTGTATATTATTTTACGCAATTCTGTGACGCAATACACTGTATGAAATATTTAATGTGAATTTAAAATTCTACAAATATCTTCACACAATCTGCAATGGTTGTCAAAAAGTTGGGAAATGTCAAGACTGAATTATACCCATCTTAGTGCGAATTGTAAAGAACATTTAAAATACTTGATTAAACCCGTAAAATCAGGAGTGTGAGTCATGTGATAAAAAGAGCTGAAAAAAGCTGAAAATAGTGACAAAATGCCAAAACAGGCTGAAAATGAAAGAAAAAGCTCAAATTGGGGATCTTTTGAAGGCATTAAAAAAGCTGAAATCAGCTTAAAAGCTGAAATCGCACACCCCTGTAAAATTAACATTTCCAAGTAATACGTGCCCAAATTTTTCATATAGTTAAAGAAAAATATTATATAGATGTGATTTCCATCCAAAAACGAAAATTTGAACATTTTACCAATGTTTCACTTCAGTTGCTGTTTTCTCAAAATCATCAAGTGCTACTTTCCTCATTTTGCAAGAGCATCCAACATATTACCTTTTGAGCTTCGTAACTTTTTAAATCCAATTATTCGATTTGTTTCTATATGTTTCTCTAAATTTATCGAGTTCTGGTTTTGCAAGATATTGTTTATACAACCTGTTTTTACAGTTATACTTGTATATACCAGTATGCTTTTAAGTATGCGTTTAAGCCAAGGGGACTTGGGAGGGATTTTTTCATCGGGATGCATTTGTTGTACATATCATTAAATTTGTCAACAGAACAGGTTAACACTTTCATCTAATATTTCATTCCAGTTAACTCGGAACAACGAGTCTTTAAAATTTGCAATATTTTCATCGTTGTGTTTTCTGATACATGTAAATTTGTATTTGTCAATGGGATTATTGATCTTTTGAACATAACTATATTTGTGAGCATAATGGTTGGAAAATGATCAATAATGTCTTACATTATTGCCTTTACACTCATTACATTTTGTTAATTTATCAATGATAGTTGCTGACTTTTCAGTAATATGTGTTGGTTAAGTATGGTAGGAATTGTGTAATAGGAATTTCAAGTCTAGGAAATCATTTGTAGACCTATGTACATTTGTAACAGGTCTATATTATAGTCTCCAAGAAAATAATATTCCTTGATCGATTTCATTTAACGTTTGTAAGATCTGATCAAATTCGGTATTAAAATTATCAATATGAGTATGTGCTCTATAAACAACCTCAATAATTATGTTCGATAGTGTTCATTTTCTCAACAAAACATGATTCGAGGTGAACGCTTGCCTTCCAACTAGTAAGAAATAAAATTCCCAATATGTATAAAACAAGCCCATCCTAATTTATTCCATCTTGATTAACATATTAAAATATTGTTCGGTAAATTAAGGAAATCTCCAGGTGCTATAAATCTTTGAGCTGTGTTTCTACAAGTCCAATACTAAAATTGTGATTGCAGATTTTTAAACACAATTTCCCGGGTCTTAGAAAGTATTTGAACGGGGGATGCTAAAAGTAGAATTTGACCATCTCTGAGTCTATACCTCGAAAAGTGTGATTTTGCGACCCATCTCTATACCATTTTTCTAAAAAAAACCCACACAATTTAGGGCAAATTGGGTGCTTTTTGGCAAACTTTCCCAAAATACACCCAAGTTTGCAAATAAGGCGCATTGGGTCTGTGGCAAAAACCCACCCATCAATATACCGAAAAATGCACCCAAAACCTTTGTGCATCCCCGTATACCATTTGTCATTAAGAACCCCCTTCCCTCAGGCTAATTTATTAAAATTCTTATACTGCGAGTGTACAGATTGAATGTAAAATCGTCCTCATTTAAATTCCCCCTGTGTACTTACCTGTTTAGTTGTGACGTATTTTGCAATTTTATCTTCACATTGAGGCAACATGAGAACGGTTAGAATCTATTGTTTGTGAAGATTTTTGCATTTTTTCGTATCACAAAGGATTAAACACCATTTTATCATATTTTGCAAAATGTAACTGTCTAATGCAGTTTCATTTTCATTATTATTTTTCAATTTCATTATGATCAGATTCAGCAATGATTTTGCATTTTATCACATACCCAGTCATCAAACTTCATTTTTTAATTATTTTTGTCTAAGCTTATAGTACATTTTTAACGGACATACATTACATATGCACTTTACAGGAACCAATCTATGGCATAGTTTTATCACTTGGGCACATGAAACACACATTTTTCAAGTTAGACGTACCTGGAAACGAAATGTTGAATTAAAAAGGAACTATACAGTACTTCAAATACCTTTCCATCTTGTGAATACTACCAATTTTGTATGATAACTATATGGTGGCATTTCATGAGGTGGGTCAAAAATGTGTTACATGGTCAAAATGGTCAAAAAATCAACTTTTTGATATGATGTTAATATTATTGATCTCTTTCAATTCAAGTAACTTTTTTTAGCCAAATATCCCGTTTGTTTTGACAAGATCTAATTAATGGTTAATTACTCTATAGCCGGCAATGCAAACTGTAATTTTCAAACACGTTCTTCTCAAAATTGCCCGTTTTTACTAAAATTGGAATGGTTAATGGTAAACAGTTCATTTTTTCAGGATATGTTCTAAACACTAAAATAGTTACTTTGATGCATTAAACTTGAAATAGAACCCTTAGGGTCTTGGCGTTAATGACCTTCAATTAATTAGAGGGGGCTATACAAGGGGAGAAAAATAGTAATGTTTCAAATCATTATGTCCAACTCTTATTTGATGCAGCTTGATCCCCTGAACACTTTGACACCAAATTTGTCAAAATCGGACAAAAAATGAGAAGGTACTGCCCAAAAAACTGATTTGATGGGGTGGGTGGGTCTGAAGGTCTAAAATGATAAATTTGACAATTACTGTAATTATATATACCAAATTTTTGCCATGTTGGTGACTATTCATATGTATTTGAGGTCACAGAATACATTTGTGTATGTTCAAGCAGTGTCAAACCTTCCGAAATGGTGATTTCCTCAATTTGGCTATCTACCGCATCCTGAGGCACCGCATCCGTAGGCACCACCACCCTTGTACTGTCAAGTTCAAACCATTGTTTCTCCTAAATTATGTAACCCATAAAGACCAAATTAATGCCACAAATAGCAGAAAGTGTAAGCTTTCAAATGAGACATTAAACAAGTCAATAGGCCAAGGAATAGTGAATTTACATCAAATTAAGTTCGAGAACCCATGAAAAAATGTAACAACACCACCTTTTTAGCATACCCACCTAATGACATGCCATCATATGTGAAATGGCAGCCATTTTGAATATAGCGACCACAGAGGATCATTTTCAAAATAAGTGAAATATGTGATCATGACTTACCCCGAAAGGGGTTTACAACAGAAAATCCGCAGGAAATTCTTATTTTCTTTATTTTGGCTACCTATTTTCACCAGTATTTTAAAAGTGTTCTGTCGCAAAGTCCCCCTTTTCGGGGAGAGTCATCACATCACATGAATGAATTAAAGACATTTGTGATTCGTATTAATTTTGTCATTTTCAACGATGCAAGTAATTGATGAAAAATTGATAAGATGTTTATTATTATTCTATATTCAATGGGTGATGGTAGCCGTTTTGAACTTTCAAGATGGCAGTCATATTTAAAAAATGCGAAATGGCTCCCATTATAGAATGATTCAGCATATAATTATTTTTCTACATTCAAAAAACAATAGGTGGTTGCAGACCTGGGTCTCTGTACTGGACAGGCATTTCAAAAAGGACATGTTTTCCCAAAAATTCACCTTAGCTAATTTAGTACTACACAAAGTATAGGGAAAAAAACTCAAAAAAGTTGGATCATTAATTGCTTCTAAAATAGTGAATGCTCTTTTTAATTTTTTTTAATAAGGTTTTTGTTTGGCTTACTTCAGTATACTGAACTACAGACAACTAATCAAGTCATGTTTTACAACTTCCGTACAAATTGTATAAACTATTATTACGCCAATGTGTCATAGAAATCATTTGTTTTTTCGAAATGTCCTTTACCATCTGTCTTGAAAAGTAACACGGTGACCATATGGAGGAGCTCGTGTGGTCTAGTGGAATGGTGCAGGACTACGAATCAGTTAGGGTCGTGAGTTCGAGTTCCTTGGGCAAGGCATTTAATACTTATTGCTTCGTCTGTCCGAGCGTTATTGGGAAGCTGTTATGGGATCCATTACAATCTAAATGCAAATATTATATATATATATTTTAAATATATCTGTTATGGTCAAAGACTTAAAATGACCCGAGCCAAAATCACCTCACGGGTTCTTAAATGACACAAATTAATACACTGTTAATATAAACCTTCAAAACAATTTAATATTCACTTTTGGTTCTAAGTTTACATATATCTAAATCAACTTGGTCTTATGGCTACGGTCCCTAAATGGGTGCCATTTTGCCAACGGCATCTTTACTGCAACTTTTTACCTACTTACACATATCAGAATAATACAATTTTTGGCGTACATAAGTAAGAGTCTCTAGTTTATACATGAGACGTTAGTAATGATTTCACGTCCATTATCAAGGTCAAAATTACGTCAATAAACTACTTCGAAAAATATACACGATTTTTCGCCGAAACCTTAAAATTTTATGATGTTCGAACGATTCGCCTGTTTTCAAATTTTGACAGATTGTAGGCTTGATACTTTTTATTGAATTACAAATAATATTTTATAAATGTGTTGTTGATTTTGAATGATAATAATGTAACAAACCCGCGTTGTTTTGCCCGAAAAACCAGGCGTGAATTCTGACTATTGAGTTCGCCCTGTTTGAGCTGTGAATAGCCTGATTTTAGTATCTACATTATCTACATTTTTTCTGATATACGCATTCGCATAATTTACTTACAAATCGAGCATTCCAATGAGGTAAAAATTGCAATTTTTATGTAAACAAAAGAAAAATACGGCATTCTAATGTTTATGTTTTAGATTTTAGTTCACTATCTCAACGCTGCCTTTATAGCTCAGCGGTAGAGCGCTCGCTTCGTAATGCAAGACTAACTCCTGCCATAATCCATGGTTCGAGTCCCCGCAAAGGCAGTGGAAACTATTTATCTTTTCATGATAGAGAAATAGTTAGGATTCACATTTTCCTGAGCATGTGGATTCCTCGTACCCTTAAATGCTACTTTTGCACTTACATAAACCGCTACGTAATCCGCGTGATCCTAGGATATAATATATTTAGATATAAAATCGGATTTGTTTAGTCTCTGAAGCACAGAGATCTTGAATATAATTATAAACTTGCAGTTAAACCAAGTCCCGGAATCCAGGTGGCAAACGTATTTTTCTAAATCGTTCTTCACAAAATCCAACAGCGATTTCAACACAATAGTCCAGCAGTAACAGCAATACTCTTGACATCATAAAATATTTTGTATCAGAAGCTGGAACGTAAATTATCCTCTTTGAAAAAATATAAAACATATAAATAATTCCAAATCGATTCTCCAATATCTCCAATATTAACTCCAAAGTGATCTTCAATATATCTCTAACTCCAAAGACAGTCTTTTCTCCATTTATCAGTATAACTCCCAATTCGACAAAATCCATCCTCATACAACAGTGTCAATTTCACTTCTGCTCCAAAAATCACCGGCCTGGATCATGGTTTTTGCCACCGAATTTCCCTATTATGTAATGTAGTTTTTTTTAGCACACTATAGGGATTTCCCACAGTTAGTTGCAATGTAAGTTAAATACAAACACTTAAATGGCAATTGGAATTCCCAAAGAACCGGTACTTAAAGATCTGATTGATAATCTAATTATAGAAATTCCCATTATGTCATCTGATTGGTTCATGCAAACAATTTCCTATTTTATAGAACTGGAAATCACCATAAAATTGCAAAATATCATTCTGTCAGAAAAAAAAAATCCCCTTTCTGTAGCAATCAAACATCTCAAAAGTTTCTTCAAATAAATAATCAATTAATCAATGAAAAACAAATAATTCAAGTTCACATAACATATCAAAAAAAAAATTAAAGGAAATTTCAGAATTTGACAAATGGTTTTTGAGAACATCACCAAAAAGATTTTGGGGGCCCTGTGACGAGTTTTTCTTAACAAGCAATGTTTTTCGTCAAAAATCTTTTAAATGCACTGAATCTATTATTTTAATCATCGAAATAAATGTTTGCTGGATTTTTTTCACTTGATTAATGTGCTGGTTTTAAAAAATTGGCCCCAGATAGACAAAAGGTGATAATTGTAACATTTTTGCACTTTTTAGCAGTTCTTGTGAAAACTTGTCAAAACAATCAAAACTGAGAAAAACAGTTTTCTGGGCTAATTTTAAAACATTTTGTAATAAATCTTTTTGCAAATTTCTCTAAACCCCAAGTTTTTTGTAAATGTGTTGACTCAAGGGGCGGGTCATCACATTTACAAAAAAACAAAACAAGTAAGGTGTCATTTTAAAGCTTATTAAATGCTCAGTTAACAGATGAAATGATAAAATCAACATTGATATCATATGCAAAGTCCCCCCTTTCGGGGTGAGCCATCACAAATTATCTGAAGCCATTAACAGATTTCTAAAATTTGTTTTTCAAGAGGTAATATTTACCTTCGTGCATATATTCATTAACTATTCAAGTTATAATAAAAACAATTTTTAGGATTCATTGAGGCTATGGGCTATACAAGGAATTGCAAATTCTACAATCATCAAACCATCCGAGTACAGATTATCGCGCAAATATATTTTTATCTTCAAGTTTTTGTAAACACTTATTTTATTTTTCAATTTCAGGAACCGTTGCATTACGTGAGATCAGACGTTACCAGAAGAGCACCGAACTCCTCATTCGTAAACTTCCCTTCCAGCGCCTCATCAGGGAAATAGCTCAGGACTTCAAAACCGAATTGAGATTCCAAAGCTCTGCTGTGCTTGCCCTGCAAGAAGCTGCCGAAGCTTACCTGGTGGGACTCTTCGAGGACACCAACCTCTGCGCCATCCATGCCAAGAGAGTGACCATCATGCCAAAGGATATTCAGTTAGCTCGTCGCATTCGTGGAGAGCGAGCTTAGCTGCAGCAGTTCTTCTTCATGCATCTGCACGGGCATCACATCTATCATACATCTATAAAAAAAAATCCTGCAGATTTATTTCGATTGAAACATAAATAAATCTGGAATATATATTGAACAATAGATTCTTATTTATTGTATTTACGCCATTCGATTGACTCAAAAAGTTCATTTTTTATTTTCAGACTTGCACCGCAATACCGCAATTTCCTTAAAAAAACCCAGTTGAATCTCAAGGATAACGTCTGAAAATTTAACATTTTGCAAAATGATCTGAAGTCCTGTCTTGAAATATACTCAATGCCTGTTAATGAATTTCGATTTGTTTTAATGAATAAGTGATCATGATTCAGGACGTACCGGTATTATAATTTTCTCAAGCTTGTAAATGTTCGACAAAATACATCGGAGCACTATTATGCAACACATTTTGGAATTTCAGTGATGCCGTCTTCGACATAGCTTCATTTGATCACATAACATAATCAAGTATTTCCATAATGGCATTAGTGGTATAGTTATTAAGTTTTTCACATCGAACTATATATATATTTTGTTAAAATAAAGTAAAAAGAAACGGTATATTCTGCATTTATTTCACCGTATATATATTGCTACAAAGTTGTGTCTCCGCTCTTCCATCCATTTAGTAGATCAATTATCACATGTACCAGCCCATATTTACCTAAAAAGTTTGTTGGTACGAAGCCCTGGGAGGGGGCATGCACACTTTTTTTTTGTTAGTTTCCCCCGCGATTTTGACTTTGTTCCTACAACTATAGCCTACAATCTTTGTCAAAAGTAGTTGGAGCAACATCCGAATGTTGCTGCATTAAAATGCCGCAATTTTGTAAATTTCCAAGCACTGAAATTGCAATTTTTTGGTCAGCAAGGCTTGAGCCTTCCCCACACTAGCGTGCCCCCCTCAGTTTGGTGATTCAGTCGGGGGAAAAGGCCCATTCGGGGATCTTGACACAAAAAAGATAGAAAAGAAAGGGGAGTAGAGAAAAAAAATCAAAAGAAAAGAGAAGAAAAATAGTTAAATGTTTTGAAAATCATTGAAAAACTTGCCGTGCGCTAATGAGACCTTGAATTTACCTTAGTTTCTGATAATTTAAATGTGAAAAAGCAAAATTTTGCGCGCTTCGCGCGAACTTTCATGTATTATCAATATTCAGTCAAAATTTGCCAAGAGTGCGCATTGAATTTACAAAAAAAATTGCGCGCATTTTCAATATTACATATTTTTTCCTCCGGCCAGCCGTCGTCGCCTCTAAATTTTTAACCTTCCGCCACCACTGGTTATTCGGGAGAAACTGATGGTTGTGCTCCCCCACTCAAAAAATCCTTGGCACGCCACTGCTTCCCCAAGCACCGATCCCCTCCCCGCACCCCCGTCTCAATGTTGGTTTCCCCCGTGGTCAGAAAACGGACTCTTGATGCTATAATAACGTTGTATAGGGGGTAGGGGGATGCATTATTTTTCTTCAGCGCCTGTTTTTTGCTCCAACACTTGACAAAGCTTGTAGTTCGTTTCCCCAATATTTTACTCGGTTCCCTCAACTTAATTCTTTGTTTCGCCTAGATTGTACTTTGTTCCCACAACTTAAAGGCATTAGCCATGATCAACATGCGTATGAAAACTTGTGATAACTTATTGAATCAAAGAATCAGTCATTACTTGCTCTAAAAAGACCAATTTAAGCCAAATTAATTTCTTGGGGTTATGTCCGCAGCAGTGTTTCTATTTTCCTAAAATTTGGGATTCCAATGTACGGCTGTTGATTTAAAAGTGAATATTCTTTTAGGATGGTTAAATATACTTAACAACATGATCTCTTCACTTAAATATATTGTTAGTAACAAAGAAGTTAAAATTGTAAGAATTTAGTGATATTTTTCTAGAAACACTATATTCAATGCACAAATAATTGTCCGTTTTACTATAAATGTTCCAAGTTCACAAGTTCAATTAAATGTTCAAGTTCAACAAGAATGGTTATGGATAGTAGTTAGTAATTGGAAGTACTTTCTAAAATGCAATAATCAGATGTTGAGGAAAGTTGACCTTCACTTTGATGATTGTGGCTAATGCCTTTAATATTTCGTTTCCCTAAGAATTAACTTTGTTCCCACAACTTGGTAGTTCATTTCCCCAAAATTTGACTGTTTCCCTAAGATTCTACTTTGTTCCCACAGCTTAATAGTTCGTTTCCCAATATTTTACTTCGTTCCCACAACTTGATACATTGTTTCCTAAAGATTTTACTTTGTTCCCACAACTTAATAGTTCGTTAAAGTTAGTTTTCCTAAGATTTTACTTTTGTTCCCTCAACTTTATACTTTGTTTCCCCAAGATTTTACTTTATTCCCAAAACTTAATAGTTGGTTTCCCCAAGATTTTACTTTGAGAACCAAACTTGTAAGTTGAGGGAACAAAGATTTTATTTTGTTCCCTCCAATATGTTTGTTTCCTGAAGCTTTGTTTCCCAAATCTCGGGGAAACAACGAATTAAGTTGAGGGAAGTTAAGTCTTCGGGGGAAACAAAATATTAAGTTGTGGGAACAAAGTAAAATCTTGGGAAAACTATGAATTAGGTCGTGGGAACAAGAGTTAAAATCTGAGGGAACACTTAAATCTTGGAAGGGAACTATTAAGTTGTGGGAACAAAGTGAAATCTTGGTGGGGGGGGGGGATGAACTAAAAAAATGTTTGTTTGTTCTTTCCAGGACTTCCTATTGTATCCTTCTGGTTAAGGGGTGAAAGCACCTTACTCAATTCTATATTTTTGCAAGTTTATTTTGTACCATAACTTTTTAACAAAGTGCTTAAAGTCAATAAAAGTATACATTACCAGAAAGGAATTTCACAAGGAATATGATGGTGATGTTGATTTTTGACCAAAAATCACATTTTTTTTTGGAGAAGATCACAAAAAACAATTTTTTTGGCCATTTGGGCTTCCATCCAAGCTAAAAATAACAATTTTTTTAAAAATGACTTTGGAATGGGAATTTTGATTTAAAAAACCCACCCCGATGTTGTGTCATTTTTATTTTTTAGGATTTTGGCCATTTTTTTGATTTTCTTGCCAAATAAGGTCAAATATTCACTTTTTTCCATTTTTGACCTTATTTGGCATGAAAATCAAAAACATTGGCCAAAATTCTAAATAATAAAAATAACGCAACTTCATTTTTTAAAAATTTGTTGTTTTTAGCTTGGATGGAAGCCCAAATCAAATGGCCAAAAAATGTGTTTTTTGTGATCTTCTCAAAAAAATGTGATTTTTGGTCAAATATCGTATACTTTTATTAACTTTAAGCACTTTGTTAAAAAGTTATGGTACAAAATAAACTTGCAAAATCGTAAACTTGAGTAAGGTGCTTTCCCCCCTTAAAAAGCGCCTTACAAATATGCCAGTGTATGTATGTATCAGTCTGTCGGCAGGTGACAATATTTCGCCTTCTATCCGATATAATGCATAATCGATATTACAAAATCTTGGTTGCGAGATTTTTTTTATTGACGGGACATGCCAATAAAGCTGACTTTGAACCCTTATTATTTGAACAAGGAGGAAGCAAATGCAAAATGAGAACGTGGGTATGAAAATTTGGAGTTTTTCCTTTATAATGCGAGTGATTTTTTTGCTATTGGTAAAAAAGAATGCATTATATGGTATTTTCTATAAAAATCAACAATTTTGAGCCCTTTTAAACATACGAATTTCAACCATTACATCGATCTTGTTTTAGAAGATAAAAAAGACAACAGTTTGGTCGATTCCGCTAGCAAAAATATGAAAACTCAGATTGATGAAATTTGGAAAATATATTTTGCCTATAAGACTTTAAAATTGAAGATAAAACATGGAGAAATAAATACGCTGATGTGGTGTATGAAAGGTACCTAATATCGGCTCTTCATACGTATTGCGATAACCAGCCACCAAGATTTCGATAACCAGCACC